>FIZV01030640.1:0-17478 GCA_900050545.1 Trionymus perrisii | reverse complement strand
GAAAGTCAAAACTAAAAAAAAAAAAAAAATTTTTTTAAAATTTCAAAAAAAAAAAAAAAAAAACACCAAGTATACTTTTCCAATCTAAAAAAATCTAGGTTTCTAAAAAATTTCGAGTAAGGTTAAGTGTTTCTCGATAGAAATCCAAAAAATTCAATTTTATATAAGCTTCTTTGAAAAATTGTTTTTCCATAAATTTTTACAACAAAATGTTAAAACAATTGTTTTTTGAAAAAGTTTCAAAAAAAAAAAATAAAAATAAAAATAACAAAATGTTAGGAAAATTGTGCCTGGAAAATTTTTCAAAAAATCCAAATTTTTAGAAAACGTGTTCTTTTGAAAAAAATTCAAAAAATCTTCGTTTTACCAAAATAAAAAAAAAAGGTTTTTAAAAATTTTAGTTGCGTATAAAAAAATTAAAAAAAAGGAGTTTCTTGATAAAAAATTCAAAAAATCCAAGCTCAAACACAATTCAAAAAAAAACAATCAGATATAGGGTACGTAACATTTTATTAAAAACTGTTTCTCAATTTTTTTTTTAAATTCAAATTTTAGAAAATTAGTTTCAACGCGATTAAAAATCTTCCTCAATAAAAATTCAAAAAATTCGTGTTCAAAAAAAAATTTAGAAAAATTATATCTCGAAAAATTTTCAAAAAATCTTGATCTTGAAAAAATTAAGAAAAAATAAATTTTTCAGTATAACTTCAAAAAATTCAAGCTCTAACAAAATTCCACCAAAATCATTTCTTGAAATTTTTCAAAAAATTCAATTTTGAATTTAGCATTGGAGAATTTTTTCGACCTAATTCCAAAGAATCAAATTGAAACAAAATTCTAGAAAAATTATTTTTTGGAAAATTTCTCCTGCAAAAAAAATTAATATTGAACCATATAGAAAAATTATTTTAAAAAAATTATACAAAATTCGTTTCTCTACAGAAAATTTTGAAAATTTGAATATTTCAGATAGAAAAAAAATCACTCCCAAGTACAATTTTTCTTTCGCAAAAAGATCCACAGATCCACTTCCTACTCGAAAATTCGCCAAGTGAGTGGCACTTTCACTCGATAAACCCACAGTGACACCTCGATACGAACCTTTATCCGGTGTTGAAAAACCAACGCCATTACTATGGCTTATCAAAGCGTTGGTTTTTCAATTGAAAAAAAAAAAAAACGCCCGAAGAATACGACGTCGTTGAAGGAGTTCTCATAGTCGTGCTCGTACTCGTACCTCGAACACATAAATAAAAGCCACCGTGGAAGGCCAGCCCTAAAGTAAAGTTTTCCAATGAACATACTCGCAGACTTAATTAAGTATAGATAATGTAAACTGAATAACAATTATGTTAATTAAAATACACCGTTTAATATGCGCATGCATTTATAAGTCTGTTCTTTTTTTTTCTGTTTAACGATTTCTTGAAACAATCGTAACACAAGTGAAGTGCGATGTGTCCACCGACTTGTTGTCGATTCGACTCTCTTTTTATTAATTTAACCGTAATATTCCGGTATACCTACGATATATTCGTAGTATGAGGTGAATTTTCACTCTTTGATGATGTCAAATAAACTTACACGTCATATAACCCTTCACCCTTTCTTGGATTTTGTTGGCTGGACGAATTATAAATGCAAATTAGCCTAGGTATGCTGTATGGTCGTTAGCTCCTTTCTTTTGTTTTTACAATTTTTCATAATTATTGTGAAAATAAATTCATTCGTTTCACGATGAGAAATTATTATACCCCTTTGTACGGGGAAAAAAAATTAATTAAGAAAAGTGAGAAACCTTATTCATAACCTTACAAGAACCGATTGCAAATTTATAGAAACATAAATTAGCTAGGTACCTACGTATACGTACAACGTACGTTTATAACATCGTACATAGAATACACACAAGTCCGAAAAACAAAACACGAAAAAATACTAATTCGCAGTACGAAATTAATTTTATTACATTATCGAATCAAAATACATTTTATATATCATACATATTCTCAATTTTCTTACAAGAAAAAATAAAAAACCATAAATTACGTACTTATGAAGAAGAAGAAAAAAAACAAAAAAATTACATACACGTGTTATGCATTAAAACGAAGATCGTAAAAGACAACCAAAAAAAACCTCGAGCTAAGCCAAGGGCTCTTACATCGAGAAAATTCCTACACGCGATAAATATTTACAAAATCGAGTAATTATAAAGGAATAAATTAGATAATCTGCGTGAGTTTTATGATACACAATATCGCACAACAAACACTCTTATCTTACCAAGCCGGTCTTCGTTCCATTTGCGAAGAGAATTGGCAACGTAGCGGTGCGCTTTGTCGCATCGACACGTTAAAAATCTTACATTACAATTAAACACTTTATTATTTTCTTCTGTGAAGAATTTCTTTCTCTTTTATTTTCAATTCTCTACGTCTCAGTTCCTAGAAATACGATCATATAAATAATCATACCGATAAGAGCGGTGAAAACAAACTGTCTCGCATCTTATTGTATTTATAATCGTTCGATAACTCTTTTTATTTGTACAGGGTGTCCCGTCAATTTGAATGATTCTTGAGAAACATTCAAAAAATGAGAACTTCGATGAAATTTTAGAAAAAATTGGGAAGTCAAACTTGAACAATATTATTCAAATCTACAAACAATCAATTTCTAAAAAAATTATTGATTGAGAAAAATTCAAAAATTCACAAAATTGCAAAAGTTTTTGATAAATTCCAAAAACATCAAGCCAAAAAAAATTAAAAACATTTTTTTTTTAGAAAATTCTCAAAAAAATCACTTTAAAAAAAAAATCATTTTTTTTACTAAATTGAAAAATTTTAGTTGCAACGAAAATTGCACAGAAATGTTCAAGAGAAAATTCGAGCTCGTACAAAATTTTAGAAAAATAGTCTGTGAAAAAATTTTCAAAAAATTCAAGTTTTAACAAAAGCTTGAAGAACCCATTTTTTGAAGGAATTAAAAAAATTCTTAGTTCCAAAATTTTTTTCCAAAAAATGGTTTCTCGACAAAATTTAAAAAATTCAAGTTCGAACAAATTTTCAGAAAAACTTATTCCTTGAGACATCGTATTTTGAATACAGTTTAAAAAGAATTTATTTTCTGAAAAAAATTTCAAAATTCAGTTTCAACACAATTTAAAAAAAAATTGTTTTTAGACCAAAATAAAATAAAATAAAGGCAGAAGTCGACCGATTAAATAACTACTTTCGAGTCCCCTTCAATTGTGAAAAAAAAATGCTATTTCATCGAAGAACCCGCCAAATTAGGTATTCAAGGATCACAGTTCATGTTTGAATTCTCATTTTTAAATTTCAACCTAAACAGTCGCTAACCAAAAAATTTTCACAGCACTTCCATTTTGGGTTTTAACACCGTGTAATCGAACCATTTTGCACGTTTTTATCAAAAATGCGCGCGCATCCCTACGTTCCTGCGTTATGTTCTCATTCTTGCATGCGCGCTCATCGCATGTTGCGCGTTTGTGAAACTCGCTCGAAGGGTCGCCGGTTCGATCCCCACCGGGAGCAGATTTTTTTTGTAAATTTTTCAATTTTTTTTATTTATCGTAATAAATAATTTTTACAAAGGACAAGGAGGTGTAGTTTTCTTAATTTCCATAATGTAATACTTGGGACACCCTGTATGCGCCTCAATTGTAATTCCTTCTCATTCGTGACGTCAGAAACTTCATCGAATTACTCAACACCTTATATATTTCGCTTATTCGACTGGACCGTACCATTGGACTTTGTACCATTAGAGTAAGCGAATAAATATAAAAAAAAAGATAATTGAAAATATGATAAGGCGCATTTCACAGCACTTTCCAAGGTTTGTGGTTTATTACGAGAAAGGACAGCGTGTGCGGGTAAATTAGCTTCGATAACCGCCACAGTGAGAAAAAAAATGAGGTAAATGAAAAATAACTAAAGATAAAAATCGAGCCGAGTGTCGTCTGCGCGGCTTCATTTCCCCCTCCCCCGTACATGTGGATGGCAGCACGGAATACGGAGAATTTCCAAAAACGCTGCTTGATTTCGGGCACGAAATACGTAGAAGAATCGACGTTAGGCCCAGCCTTGGAATGTCGTACCAGATAGTGCATTTACAAAGTTGATAAAATGAATATGCAAAAGCGCATCTGGTACGTACTCCAAAACTTATCCCCATGGACACTCGAGGACGTTCAAAGACTTTTATAGTCGGCCGGCTGCAGGGTGTTTTGATGGCACTTGCACGCGAAACACTACGAATTTGCACCCGCGAGTCGATAGCGGCGCGGCACTTTACGAGGAGAATGGTGCTTCTCGGTCTCGCGAACAACCGACACATATGAAGGAAAAAATTGAAAGAGCCAACCGATGAGAGGCTGTGTTAACGTTTCAAGCAGCCAGGCATCGCGTGTAAGAGAATGCGAAGAGAAAAGACCCAACAAAGACGAACTAACTGCACACAGAGGCTCTCGCACACATCAACGACCAAACTACTCGATGCAGATGTTCGCGTGTCGTGTTTTACCCGGATAAAGAAGATGAAAAAAAAAATCATAACTGCGTTGGAAAACAAAGACACAAAGTGTACAGTGTACACCGCCACCGAGTTAGGATCTTTCTAGGGGGCTTGATAATGTATTTTATCGTGTGCTCTTCTCACTTAAACACTCTTGTTCTATAAGAGGCATTCTCGTGCTTTATTAAGCTAAATAACTTCACTACAGAGTCCTTTCATTTTGTAGTCCCTTATCTTTATGTTACAAGGTGTCTATCAGTATCCTGCATTGCATGCATTCTCTCTTTATACCATATTTGGATATAATTTGTATGATAATAGGATTCTATGTGCTACTGACAACCTTGCAAAAAAATAATGAAACTGGAAGAATTCGCTGACCAGATAAATATGCAAATTTGCACCAATGAGTCATTATGGTCTCGCAGAATCGTGAGGTATTTTGGGGCCAAGGATAATTTTTGGATTTAAACAAAATTTTGAAAAATTTGTGCATGGACAGAATCTGAGAAATTTCATTTTGAACAATTTCAGAGACGATTACTTTCAACTAAGACTTTCAAAAATCGATTTATGAAAGTTCAGAAAAAAAAAACTGTTCGGCCCACAAGATGATCCCAGGTGGTTTTCCCATCCTTTTTGGGGTGGTGGGAAGGCAGAAGGAAAAGATAGAATAAAAAAATTTACTGCACAAGATTTTGAAAAATTGGTTCTTTTTCTCCTTCAATTTTTTCTTTGCATTGAGAAAGGAAAGTAGCTATATTTATGGGATCGACCTTCCAAACTTTTGAACAAGGAATTTTACTGCAGCTCACACAGTGCTTCATCTTTCCAGAATAATTTTGAAATTGCCTCTCTCCACTCACTTTACCATCATTGAGGTTCCAGAGATCTCAACATAATAAGCAGGTACTTGAAAAAAAAAACCTTGATTAATCACGAACTGTAAAACTATTATCAATGGATACTGATCAATCTCTCTTCTCATTGCGTCCAACTCCTTGGAGATAATTTATGACTGCTGACCTTACCAAATCTGTGTAAATTTCCAATCGAAATGAAACCTTTTCCCAACAACGTAGCGAATAAATCACCAACCTCTCTCAACATCATCATCATACCCATCGTGGCGATAAAAATCATCTATAAACGCAGCCTGCCTCTCTGACCAAAAAATAAATAAATCCAAACACGACTAAAACACATCTGATTGTCGTCAACCACACACTCATCCATCTCTTCATCGAGACTATTACGAGCCACTCGATTGAAATCAGCGCTGGCCGCCTTATCTTGACATAGAAACCCTTTTTGGACAAGCTTGACAGCGCGATAGCGTATCATGTACCCGAGAACACATTCGGCAAGTAGATCGTGGCGGCGATGCCGACGTCTCCGAAAACTAAGTAAAAAAGTATGCCAGTTGATCCGCATCGAAACGTACAAAAATCACCAACAAGCTGTGACCAATTAAACGGTGCTCGGCGCTGTGTCGCGTCGCTTGTCGCCGTCGACTTCTCGTACACTTGACTTATGTAGTGCAAAATGTAGGTAGAGTAAGAAGATCGGCAGAGAGAGAGAAGAAAAGAGCAAGAGGACCTTACGAACCACTGATTTAATGCTCTACATATTATAACCAACTTCCAGTAACGTTGCACTATACACGGTGTGGTATTCGGTTCGCGTTTCGCGACCTACTTCCTCGCGCCACCGTCGTCCGCGCACACCAGTCTTTTTCTCAAACCTTGTCAGAGCACATGGATGGAAGGTGCGGCGCACAGACACATACACGCCATCGTGTACAGTACACAAACCACGAAACAATGCTAGTAGAAAATAATTTCAATTGCAATCGGATTGACTGCCGGTCGTCGAATAGAGTTTACGTAATAACAAGGCCAATGTTGTCAAATCACATTTTTATATTCTACACACAAGGCAATGTTTCTGCACAGCTCGTACCACCACAATCCATAGAGAACCAGATCCACATTCGATCAACACCGAGCTCTCTTTCTGGCCGATATTAAATTAAAACGAGGTTAATTAGTCGACGAACACAATACACGATGATCTGCGACCGTCGTAGCTTCGACTGCGTGCGTTTCCGACGTTCACACAGCAACAACAACAACAACAAATGCATCGGTATGCGCATGCTCGCTATATTCGGATCAAACTCTAATTAACCTTTTTTTCCCTGCCTCTTTCCTCTTCCCTGTGTGATGGAAGTGTTTCCTCGCAAACCGAGAGGACATTACAGCCACAGCATGGAATCCATTCTTAAACGACTCGCAGAGACCATCGTCCATTCTAGCTCTCTTTATTAACATTTATCTCACCTAAATTGAACGCAATTAACCTCTCGAAACGGCCATCTTATTGCCTTCAATTAGCCACGTACCAGTCGCCTGACATCCAAGTAAATTACCTACCCTAGCCACTCTTTACCGCATGCAGAACCGAATCAAGCTTTACATTCAACCCTAATTCGCGATGCACCGGCACATAAAGCACCTGTCACTGTCGCGACGCCTTCTGCGTTAGGTATGGTCAAGCACGATGCTCTGGCAAACCACCACGTATCCCTTTTTTCCTTCCTGTACTCGGCTCCATACGTAGAGCGGGTAACCTTGCGTCGACGACGTCGTCCAATTTCAGCACACCTTTTCCATACCCACTGTATACTCCTGTGCGACAATCATCTTCAACACTGTATGCTCCCCTCTTGCCATCACCTCTACTTCTCACTTGCTCGTCAAGCGCCGTTAAAAATAAACACAAGCCCGGCGAAAACATCGCTTTCGGTAGTTTACTATGTGTGTACCTACTAAATCTACATACAACACATGACGACCTTTTTAAAAACCCCTCACTTCGTGTATAACGCTCCCCTTGGTGCTTCTGTATTTCACCTGTGTTCGTATCGCGATAACCATTCGCAACGAATTGACCAACGTCCAATGGACCACGTTTAAAAGCCATTTGACCCAGCAGCAGGCACACCATACAGCAATAACACGTCGTACATTCGATAATTCCGTAATTTATCAAACCGAACTAAACGAATTGACCAAAAACTCGCACACACGAGTACAAAAAGTCAATAAAAATGAACGTTCGATGCTCTTATCACCCTCTCCCCCCTCAAACACGTTTCATTCACGTTCTAATAATTCAGTAAATAAAGAAAATAAGGTTTCATGGATAGAGACATGGTAACGTGAAGTGAGGGGAGGTATACCGCGGAACAATATTTAAAGCACGAGGGGATCTCAGGATCTCTCAATTAAAAAAAAATCCTTTGGGGTCACAAATATCACATTATTTTGTTAGAAGGGATATACTTCACAAAGAATCGAAAAAATTGTCCAAAATTTGAAAAATTTTAAACAAAAAATTACTCACGAGGAAAATGATCCATAGATCTGAATGATTTCCAACCTATTGGATAATTATATTATTTCGACCAATAGAATCATTTCTGAAGCAAAAAAGCATCTAGGGAACACAAACATCAAATGAACCTGGAGGAAGTGGGGAAGGGATGATATCATTTTCGATACTCGGGAAAAATACCAAAATTATTAACAGAGAATTTCAAAAATTGATCTGGAAAAAATCTGCGAGGGATTTGGTCGAAGAATTTGACAGTTTTTGAAGGGGGAAGGGGGCGAATATACTTCCAGAACTTTCAAAGTCAAGATGATAAAATCAGTATTTCGATCAAAGGGAGATTTTCTGAAGAAAGGGGTGTTGTAGATTTCCAGAACTCCGAAAGTCATGATTTGTGATCAACTTATTGAAATTTTTATGATTAATAAACAAAACATGAACGAAAAAAATTAATTTCAAAGAAATCTAGGAAGAAACTGATTGAAACATTTAAACAACTTTCAAATAAATTCAATGATGAAGGATTTCTCGATCAATAGAAACATTTCTGAAGATGGAAAGGGATTGAATATACTTCCAGAACTGGAAAATAACCAAAAATGTGAACGAAAAATTGGTTTAAGAAGAACTTTTGAGTTGGTCTTCCATGAAGATGGCGATATGAAATTATGAAATTGCTGGATCTTCAAATAAATTTGATGATAAAATTGATACTTCGAGCAATGGAACTAAGATCCCTATAATCCCAGAACAGGTAAAAGATTCTCTGGGATTGTAGCTCTACAAGAATTTGAAGAGGGAGGAAAATAACGAAGAAAATAATACTCATCTAAAACTACGAAAAACTGAAAAACACCTGGGAAAAATTGGATTTAGAAAATGGAAACTTTGTAACGTGTCTGCACCTCTTCTCCCTCGGATCTTCATTCATTTCGAACGATCATCATGCTCATTGAAGCACACGAAATCTACACCAATGTGACTGCCTTAGACATCGGTTCAACGACCTCTGCGTACCATAAAAATGCACCTAAATCATCCCCATACGAGTATCCCGCCCTTTCTCCATCACCACCAAACTACCTAGTTACTGGCACCGGGTGCATGTAATCGACCGAATGTGAATCCTCGTTCATTTTTGTTCATTTGTAGAGTAATAGCTGCGTATTTACACTACGTAATCGCTAATCGTTGCTCGTCCCATTTGATACGTGTTGATTAAATCTTTCGAGCTCGCATCTTCATCTCGCTGCCCGAAGACGAGAGGGGAAAGCCAAATTGTACATGGTTCACGTGCCATTCTACAGCTACATTCCACTCTCCGCTCTTCGTAGGTAATCTCATTGACCTCGAAACGTGCATCTTAGGGCGATTGGACACGGACCCCGCAGTGGACCCATCCAATTGCAAAAACCAGCACTAGCGACCAAGTACTTGATTCGGGGCGCCGTCGAATAAATTCTTAGCGCCATGCTATCGAGTCATTCGTCACAAGCGGCGCAATTCTTTATCTTAAAGATAAGACGCACACATACACGTTGAAAAAAAAACCTACACCGCTCGACTCGGATGATCGCTCGTAAAGTAAACCACGACACAGATAGAGCGAAGCCCGTTCTGATGCCCGTGCCGCGCCACAAAACGCAAATACCACCGTCGCTAACCTAATTAATCGCTCGATTACGTATATGACTCTCATACACGTTCAGGGGCTCTTGGTCGACATCGAAGACCCAGACCCATCGGTGCAGATTCCTTCGTCGTCATTTGCGAAATTTTCCTTTTCGATGCCCCTCTCTCAAACAACACAGCCTATGCTGACCTACATCTCGACCATTCTCGCAGAAAGGTCGAGCATGCTGCTGGATATGCCTACGTCCGTCTCCAGTACCACACGTTAACGGGGACACTACTTACGTTACGAGCACTTTCTTTTTTCTTTCTTTCTTTCATCGAACCGCCACCTGCCCAGCTGCTGATCGATCATCTTGGCTGGAATTATGATTAGGTATATTTCCTTGCCTTCTTCATAAGCTCACACAAATACTAAGCACAGACATACAATACCTATTTAGGTGAAAATTCAAAACTATAATAAAGTCGCAACAAAGACACTTCCAAATCCATTATAATTGCAAATAGCACTAATTACACCGTCTCATCGTCATTCTTACCTCCTGTCTCACTCCTCCTACTGCCTGCTGCGCCACGAAAACACAAAAAACACGTTCTAGTCAGATAATAGTCGAGTGCCTATACCAAAAATACATACTCAATACTCATTCTGCGCGTCAAAGTTGACGAATAAAATTCACTAGAAATTTTCCAACAAGAACATTAAGAGAGAAAATCCCTACCAAACAATTAGTTAGGTGAAATCACCAAATAAACGAAACTTAATTAAGGACGGCTGGCTCCGTAACACGTACCGAATCACCATAATACTCGACACGACGACGTATGTGCCGCCACTCGAACAAACGTGAAAAAATTTCTAAAAAAAAATTCACAAACGTGAAGAAGAAAAATTACTAAATTTTCACCACGTTCGCGATTCTCGAGAGATACAGATATTCTTCGAAAGCACGCACTTTGATCGGGATCGCGCGAAACAGCCGAAGTGTCGACGACGTCGTAACGAGAGAAAAAAAACCATGTTGCGAACGTTAACGCAACGCAACGCCGATCGCAGTCAACGTACAACGGACGACAATAGACGCGGACAAAAAATACAACTGCTTAACGATAATGGCACAATTACAAACGCTGGCAACCGTAGCAGCAGGCTCTCTCAATGTGGAAACCGTACAACAACGTTATACCAGTGGAGGGGGCAATACGCCGCCGCGCCGCGCAAACACCACTCGTACGTATGTACTACGTACGTACGGTACGTACCATCGACGGCGGCGCGACCGAAGAAAAGGGGGCACCGAGGTGGGGGGCAACGTCGTTTGTGACGTGCTACGAAGTGCGAGACACCGCGAGCCGAACGCCTCTCTAACTAGAGCACCTCGCTGCTCCATACGTTTGTTGTGAAATAGCATAATCGAACCCCTTCTTTTTGCCAAACACCCCGCTCCCCCTGCTTCAGCACAAGACACAGGCTTCACTGCCGAACAGGCCTAACACCGATTCGCGTTATAATAAACCGATACACCTCGGATCATTTTTTATGGGATGGGTATTATTATTATTACCCAGAAGAAAGAAAACCGCATGTAACTCTCCAACAAACTCTTGGATATCCCTCTCAACATAAGTTTTCCAATCACCTTTGCCCACTTTGCCTCATCTCCTGGTTCTTCATGCTTTACCACCTACAATGGGCGTAGAAATATCCTCGTCACCGAGTTTCCTCTTTCGACGTCGTGTCAGCAGAGTTGGGTGGAAAAGATGAAAAACTAAACAATAACTCTTTTTTTAAATGTTTGAAACATTTTTGTGTTTAAAACGTGTTTTTAACCCTCTATTGATGTGGGCACCATGACACAAAAGCCCCAAAAAACAGATTTGGTGCCATGGCACAAAGTTTTAAACAGTTGTAAGCAAAAAAATATTCATCCAGTATTCAAGCGTTTCAATTTCAAATTAAGAAGAAGGAATTTTTGAAAATTTGATGAAATCGCCAAATAAAAGACCCAGTTTGGGTATGTTTTGATACAATGATACTGCTCCAGTTGAAGGCATCAGTGAGTAACTTGCATGTCACCAGTGCCGAATTATGGCTTACGTTATGCCCAAGGCACTCTTTTTTCAACAAGAAATTAACTACTACCCCTTTTCTTCAAATTAGGAACAAATGAGTTAAATTGTTGCGGGTGATACATGGCACACAGAAAAATGAATGAGCGAGCTTCGAGTTTTCGCCATTTTATTAAAAATGAATCCACGACTAATTACTCAGAACGTCTTAGCTGTTATATTAATTAAAGCATGTAATGAGTGATGGTTTAATTTAGGAATCACAAAATTGGAGCGCAGAAACGAAAAGAAAAAGTGGCCAAAGAAAAACAAATGGAGCAAATTGCTGGTTCCATAGAAAATTATTTGGATCGGACTCTCTCTACGTCCAATTCTAATTATACTACAGGTGAAGGAAACTCAGAACTGGGCAAAAAATGCCCTGAAGTTGAAGATGCACAAATACGAGAATAACTAATGTGGAGTGTACACTACCAACGGGTGAGGATGAAGAAAGTGTGGCTTCTGGTCCCAAACATGATGTTGTAAATACGAAACAGATGAAAGAAAATTATGCAGAAATAGCTATGATAATGTTGAAGTGGAATTTAAACCAGATCCCATGAAGTGACTAATTTGTGCAGATTTACTACGATATTATGCAGACAATGTTCCTGAACAGAATATCAACTGTGGGTTCAGAAAGTATGGCATATTCGATGCCAAAAGAAACATTCGTCGATATCTGAAATTTGAGCGATCATGATATGAATTTCATTTTTATTTCAGGAACCGCTGCAGCAGAAATGAGGTATTGCTGAGTCGGAGTTGAGTCTGAGACCAATTTAGATATTGGAGTTATAACTCTACCAAGCTACAAAAAATGTATCATCGATCGTCTGGAGAAGTTGGATTATCAAATTGAAATTATAGATGTGGCTGAAATACTCAGCAGATTCTACGATGCGTTGTCCGAAAGCTCGCACAAGATAACACCTCGAGAAGTTCAGAAGAAAAATTTTGTTAAGAGACATACTACACTCTTATTCATTTTATTTATTTATTCCTTCACCCTCAGCCATTCTAGTCGATCCTGGGCAATTCTTTTAAGTTTAATGTTTCATTTTTTTCTTATGTTTTAAAACATGTTTTAAACAGTTGTTAACCAACTCTGCATGTCAGTAATCTCACACAACATACAGTACCTTGTTGTCTCCCAATGTTCCCTCCCACTCTTCACCTTCTACCATTTCTGTATTTTACAACAATACCGCAACAATATGTGTCATTGTAGTATCTATTACTATAACAGCACTTCATGTATCGGAATAGGTACTGGTGCTTTCCACTCATTTTCAGCAAGTGCCCTACTTCCTGCGTTGCAGACCATGCCCATGCCTATGCCTGTACCGACACTATTACCCGAGAAAATCGCCAGATGCACCAAATGATTTTTCATGCCGACCCAAGAACGAATCTGGCACCTAGATTCTTTATCGTAGTGTATTCGCGTTTACCTAATTTTTATTCTACTTAGTGTCGTAAATTACGTACATATCGCTACATCCTATCTCGAACTACTAAGGAGCTGCTAGAGAATGAAAGAAGAGCCCGTGTGCTCACTGCTCAGTGCTGTTGGGTTCGATTTGATACGAATACTTTACGTAGGTACTTTATTATGTGCTTAGTTAGGAAAGTCGCAACCAGCGTTATAAAGCTTCAAAGATACGAGCAAAGGGATTAACAAAAAGGAATTCTCTGTTGTACACCGCAAAGGCCACTACATATTGCGGGTACGGTCATTTCTCATATTAATACCGTTCAATATTTATACCATCGATACTTTTTCACAACAATTTACCAAATTTTCAGAAAACCACCCTCCTAAAAATTATGGAAAACTAGGAAGCCATCCTCCTTCTCAAAAAATTTATAACTCAAATTTATTGCAATGATGAACAAAACTTTGAGATTTTTCGACATCGGTTTTTTGATATTTTCAATTTTTTCATCATTTTTATTGAAATTTTAACAAAATACAAATTTGGTATTTTTTGACTTTGCAAAATTATAAGTAAGGAGAGTCTGAAAAAAAATTAAAAATTCATTCTCAATTTCGCTGGAATTACAATACACGATAAATGTCGAGTTGAAATATGCCTAGACGTGTATTTTAGACCCTCAGAATACCTGGGAGGAGATTTTGAGTTAACAACATGGCGTCAGAAAATTAAACAAAATGGTAAAAATCAGCGAATTTCGCCCAAATTCAGGTTGATGGTGTATTTGGGTGTTTTTGATGATATTTTGCGAGAGAAAAAATTTCGACCAAAAATGATCGTTCAAAGGACACCATTTGTGTAATAACAATAGTCTTTGTGGACTGTGGAGTAGCCTCCGGAGTGAAAAATTAGAAAAAAATCAGGATAGGGCTGAACACTCCAGATAACGTTGCATTGGAACAAGTGAATGAGAATAGAAATTGAATAAAAATTTCAACAAAAGTAAATATACCTATAAAAAATGTTTAAAAATTGAGCATTTGAAAAAATAAGACATTTTTTAATGACGATCGCTCAGAAAATGTGATATTTTTTGGAAATTCGATGATATTCCGAAAATGAGACAAAATTATTTCATCAGGATAATTAAAAAATGAATTACACTTAAAATGGGAACCGGGGGGGGGGAGACTGCACAATGAGAATTTTATTTAAAAACATGAAAATTGTGAAAAAGGTGAGGAAAAAAATAAAAATTAGAGCTGAATGAGAACTGAAGGGGGGGGAGAGATTAAAACCAGTAAAATTGAGAATAAAATCGTCCGTATGAATTAGAAAATAAATTAAGTTTTTTAATGTAAAAAAATGACTAAAAATTATTTTCCATTTTTCCCCACAAACCCTTCAATTTTTTGAGAGATAAAAATCTCAATTTTTGGAGACTGAAAAATGCTTCATCTTGGGAAAAAAAATATTATTTTACTCTCGTATTTCTTTTTTTTTGGTAAAAAATCTCATGTTTTTGGAATGAAAATATTCATTTGTCGAAATTCTTGAAGAAAAAAAATCTCAATGTTTATGGGAAAGAATAAATTATTAAACAAACAAATTTCTCAATAAAATTTTAAAATACTGGGCTGGAGAATGATTTTTTGCCATTTTTTTTTTAAAGGAATTTTCGAATTTTTTTAAATGGATAATTTTTTCTCGGCTGACCCCTTCTCTACCCTTCCATCAGAATTTGTCAAAGTCAAATTTCAAAATTCTCTATTACATAATTTTCTTATTTACAATGATTTTTCCAAACTCAATGATCTTATAATTTCTTCGAAAATATCAATTCTAAATTTAAGGAATTTTCGAAATTTTTCAGATAAAATTTTTACACCCCCTTCCCACTACTCCTGTTTCTTCAAAAAGTGACCAAACTCGTGCGCAAATTTTTGGAACCCCTTCTCCCACCAGCCATAAGACGTATTAATGTCCACAAAATTGAAATAAATTAAGTGGAAAAACTCGAAAAAACATAATTTTTGCGTTAAAAATAGAACTTGAAATTGAAACAGCGTACAAAGAAGAAAACTGGCAATTTTCTCGATTTACGTAGGGTGTATCATAGTAAGCTAATGAAATATTCGCCATAAGCACGTCAATAATGTACCCTTCAAAGACGATCATTTTGGCAAAGTTTTCTTTTGCTTTGCTCTGCTAATACATATATGCATATTTTAGACGGAAACCGGGTTAGATTTCGGGCCATTATTAGAGTCAATTTGACATCGTAAGGTTGATAATTACGCGATAATTTGAAGTCGCCGGTCGCTAAATCAAAAGTGTAACGATTTGCAACACGATAACTATACAGCTGTCGCGAATACGCGAGTACGTTTTGAAGTAGCATTGGAAAGCAGGCTGTGAGAGGGAGCGCAGGAGGAAAAAAAGAAAACCAGATAGGAAACCCGAGTGAGGAAATCCATCAGCAGGCATAGAAAGAGAAAAAAATCAAGCATATAGCATTCAAAATTCATAAGTATCGAAAGGGGAAACAATGGGGAAATCGTGTACCATAGTAATACTTTTCCTTATTATACGTAGGTAGTGTATATTGTACGAGTATATATCTATAATACCAAGTGTACGAGTACGTATAGCAGTCGTAGCAGTTACATAACGGTGGAAAAATCGATTCTCATCGTGTCTGTTAATTTTCTACCATTATTTGGCGGCTTCTAATCGCAAGCTAATTTGAATCGTCACGATATCTGGGTGAAAATGTGGCTATAGAGCGAATTTCGCTTCCGGTGCGACGTGTACTTTTTCGTGGCAGTCGCAGTGGCAGCGGTCGCGTCGTCGTTGTCGCGATTCGCAATTCGAACTATATAAGAATGACCCTGTTCTTGATCGGTATATTGCACAATCGGCTTATTTTCGGTAAAGTTAGTGCCAAAATCGTACGAGTGCTTCGATTTATAATGTATCGGCCTCTAGGCCTCTATATACGTAGGTAGGGCAAACTGTACATATGCATTTTTCAAATTCGACATAATCGATCGTCCGTTCGTCTCCTAATCATCGCACTGTGCGAAACCCTATTCACATTATAAAATCCGGCTCTGCTTCTTCATATTATATAGGTACTAAAAGTATGTTACAATGTGGTAATTACTTTACACGGTAATTTTACCAACCAGCAGACGATCGGCAAAGTAGATAATTAACGTTTTCCATTAGCGTACGTAGTACGAGTATACCCGTTCGAGGTAAAAATAACTTAGCCCGATGACGATTAGTCCACCGCATACTATAGCCCAACGTCAAAGTACACGTAGCAAGATGCTACGCAAATTGCTCATTAAAAGGTCTCTCCTAAAGCAGCACGTCTTCATTCTGTCCAACATTTTCGAACAATTTTTCTGCTAATCATACAACCAGCCTGAGCCTACCTATCGTATGTCGCAGCATATACCTATACCTACGACAGGCGTATTGCAAATTGCAATGGACATTTTTCTAGGCCATTACACAATTGGTGCACCATTTTTGGTCAACGAGCAACACGTTCAAACCACAACCCAATGTAATCTTTTGTAAAAGAAATAAGCCAATATGTTTCCCATTGTTTTCTTTCTTTTTCTTCAAATACATTTATATCGATACGATAAAAATGATGGTAAGATTCTCTCGCAGAGAGCAAGGTGTCCACGTACTGCAGCGGTTAAATATATTGTTTGGAAATTCGGGAAAGTGAAAAAGAAAGCGCCAGTTTGGGTATAAATTATGAACAATAATGGCAAGACATCATCGAATCATTTTTTTAGCAGGGATCGTTTTCTTAGAGAATTTTCAATTAATTAATTCGATTATTTTTTGAAAATCATTAATTTCTTCATTTTTATTCCTTTTTTTTTTTTAATTGTCAAATTATTCGGAATGTCATTTTTTTTTTCAATTTTGATTAGTTGATTTTACACAATTTTTTGTGGCCAGTCAATTTTCACTTTTTTTCTCTCGTGTTTCAGTAATTTTTAATTCGGTCATTTTCAAACTTTTTTTTTCTTTTTTTTTTTTTGGAATGATCGTCTTTTAATTTTTTATTTTACAGATTCACACTGTTTTTTGATTTTTTTTTTTAAATTTTCAGTCATTTCAGTCATTTTTAATTCAAATTTTTTCACTTCAATTTCCATTTTTTTTGTGGGGCCATTCTCTTATCCAAGTGTCAAGTGATTTTAATCCGGTTTCTGTTTTTTCGATTGTCATTTTAAAAAAAATTTATTTTGTTTCATTTAAAGAAAAAAAAAAAAAAAAAAAAAAAAAAAAGTCATCTTTACAGGATGTCTAAAAAGAATTCCAA
>FIZV01030587.1:0-24146 GCA_900050545.1 Trionymus perrisii | reverse complement strand
ACAAGTATGCAAATATGTATTGAGAATATCCCCTTAATAAAAATATAAAAATCAAAATTTTTGTAAATGGTAATTCAAAACTGATTTTTTTAAATGCAAAAATGATTTTTGATTTTTTTTTAAATTAAGACACTATAAAATAGTCACAAAAGAGATAATTTTGATAGAAAATTCAATTAATTTTTTTTTAAATATACCAATTTTTTTTTGAACGTTAAAAAAATAGAAAGTTTGGAAAAAACAAGTAGTTTTTCAAAAAAAAATTAAAATTGGATAAATTTTTCAAAAAAAGAAAAAAAAATTGAAATCAGAGTTTCTTTCAAAATTTTCGAATTGATTTTTTAATAAATAATTTAGAAAATTCAAAAATCACTTTTGGTGAAAATTTTTCTACAAATAAAATCTAGGATTTGAAAAAAAAAATGATCAAAACTTTCTCCAATAAAAACGTTTGATAGAAAAAAAAATGAATCCAGTAACGTTCGACTTACCCAAAAAATGAGCCACATCTTTAGGACACCCGTCGTTCACCCATTCGGTGTATTGTAAATGCCAAATACCTCGGACACGTCTGGACGAGCTATGAAATACACGTAATTTTGTCGTAATACAATGTCCGGTCTCTTGAGAAAACTGGCTCCAAATTTGAAACTGCCAAACAAACATAATACGTTATATTTTACAAACTCATCCATGTAATTTAAAAACATTCCAAGTCTGTTTACCTCTCCGGTCTCGAAAGGTTTATCAGTCAAGGTAGAGTGATAATAAGGAACGGTGTTGCTATCGTTTAAATCGCTCAGGTTCACGACGAGGTATACATCCGTTTCCCATATCATTTGCCAGAAATGTCCAACCGTCGATGGGAGTGGGCTTTGAGCTGCTATGTAGAATTTCTGCTGATTACCAACCGAAGCCTAGGATAAATTCAAGCACAGGATTGTTAATTACTTTGCCATTAGATTGATATTGATCATATGAGGAGATTAATTCGATATTTACCGTTATATTGGAGGCGTTAATGTATCCGTATTTGTTCTCTTTGGTCGGACTTAAACGTACACGGTTCTCTTCGTATGGTATAATATCCTTATGCCTGTAAATACGAAAGAACGAATTAAAAACGTCACATTTGGAGTTTGTTTAAAGCTTCGGATAAATTATTCACCTGTTTCGATTAATATTCTCGAGTAAATGAGCTGTAGTAAAATCAGCGTTACCCTTGAACCTTGGAATTTTCTCGAATTCAAATATCAATTGACTATCTTCTAATTTACGTTCCAATAATTGACACTAAAAAACACCCTCGTGTTACTACATTATCTCAGAGCACAAAAAAACAAGTAAAAGGAAGAAGGCGGAGTAAACAATCATCTCAACTAACCATAGCTTCTTTAGAGATACTCGTCGGTAACGGATGTTTGGGCAGCGTATCGTGTAACCCTGCACCTGTTCGAATTCCGTCAACCATATCGTCGTCGTGACGATTATGCTTATGTTTGGCACCTCCGAGAATGCCACCCCATTTACGACGTCCTTTGTGGGCATGTCGGTCTTTGCCCAACGTTCCAGAATGATTACTATCGAACTGTGCCGAATCTGTAAAGAAATCCGAGTAAATATTTCAACTTTTTCAATCTTTACAAACGTACTAACACCGAAATATTCCCATTACTCACCAAAAGACGTATTAACCGAATGATTAGCTGAGGTAATTCGCGACGACGACGACACAGAAGACGGATTCGAAAACGAAGTACTCTTATTGCCATCTCCGCCGCTACTGTTACTGCTACCGATACCCGAAACCGATGCTTTCATTTCGTCAATCGCCACCGAATTGATGGTAACGTTGGTCACGTTGTTTCGATCCGTCGTCATCGAAGGACCGGCGTTGGCGCTCGTCGCCGTTGTTGTGATCGTCACGCTATTCATTTCCGGAGCCGATTGTATGCTTGAAGCTCTGCTACGTGTTTCGGCTGCACCGAGACCGACTCCGGCGCCGCTATTGCTGCTTCCTCCTGCTGCTGATAGGTTATTTGAGGTGTCGATGGACGGCTGTTGTTGCTGTTGTTGTTGTTGTTGTGACGGCGGTGGCCAAGGTAGAGGAACGTTTTCGTAGATGGGCTCCGATATATTGCCAACTGTAATCAAAATTCTGAATAAATACACTTTGATCGACAAATTGGCAGCAGCTTGATCAAAATTTCAAGAAAAATACTGTTTTCCTTGCAAAAAATCGCAATCGAAGCAAAAAAGTAAAAATCTCAATTTTTGGAGAGATTTGAAAAATCATTCTCGTATTCAACATTAAAATTTTTTCAACCAGTCACACTATGAAAAAAAATCGATTCATACCCTAGAAAACTTCAAGACGCTGGCCCTAGTTGATATTCTATTAGGATGAAACATACCTCCGTTATAAAGGGTGCTGCCAACCATATACGAGGTGACTGGAGTTTGCGAGAATACAGCTCCGTTTTGCCTTTTCATGTACAAACCGACTGGATCCAGTTTAGCTTTCAGATCATTTATCCTCTGAAAAAATACACAAAATATCATGAAAGCATTTCCATATGTCAGGCGTCGAAACTAGAGAATAAACTGCACTCACTTGTTGAGGATCCAATACTGCTAAATTGGTATACGTTCGATGAGCTTCGGCGTTAGGTAACATATTAGAATACTGAGAATTACGACAATCGGTATACTGCAAATTGTACGGCGACCGAGACGATACCAGGTCAGGACTCGAACCGCTAACCTGAGCGTGAAAATGGACACGAAGGATGAAAAACAATTCACAACTGCATAAGAGGTAGGAAGAAGCCACTTACTTGTGAACTTATAATATAATGACTATGATGAGCGAATGTCTGTGACGCTAAATCCGGCGTACTATTGCTACTCGGACGATTAATCGGATACGGTGGGGGTGGTTTGTATAAATGCATCATTTGCATGCCTTGGATCATGTTATTGGTAACGGTATCCAATTCAGGAGTACTAAAAAAGTATCATTATACGATTATAACGCCGCTGGATGAATACATCCAAAGATCAAGAGCTCTGCTTACCTATACGTGTGAATAACCTGATCGACATGAGGTACAGGTACATGTTCTGATCTGTATAATCGGTCTGCTTGAGCCATTTCCGGATAATGCTTATAAATGGACGAATTTAGATGATTATGTTGTTGCAAATGAGCCGCCGAATGAATATCTGGATGACTACTATATAGCACAGGATTCGGTATAACGTTACGAATTTCGTTACGATGATTGTGGTACTTCTGTTGGATCGCTGTCTCGTAATCTGGAGCTTGGCGGTAGCCAGGAAGTAAAGCTCTGTGAAAATAACCCAAAATTGTTTCAATACAAGTTGACGAGCTTTGGAATATTTTTATACCAAATATCCACCTTAATCTGTCTATTTCTGGATGCACAGATGATAGATCTAAGCACGATGTAGATTGAGCTTTTTGCCTTTCCCATCCGATATTTGAACTTTCGCCCATCATTTTCATATTTTTATCTAAAATCGGATCGTCCATTTTGTATTCTCCGTCTAATTCTTCGTGACTGCTGTTCAAGTGTAATTCCTACAAGAAAATTACCCATTTAGATAATTCCTCGAAACTAAGGGTTCTCGACTTCGAAAAAAAAATAACAATAAACCAACATCCGGTGTATTTCTAGACAACAGTGCTTTCACGATTTCCGCCGCATTGCCTTGATCAGCTGATTGGCCATTCTGAGCGAAAAAAGTATGCTGTAAAAAAAAAACGTGATTATTGATCGCTTCGAAGTAATATTAAGCTTATAACCGGAAGAAGGATTTAATCAGCGGAACAACTAGATTGCGTGTTTCGTAACACGATATCGGATTTTGATAATCGAACGTTTTAAACGCAGTAGCAGATTTAAATCCCGAAATCGTACAAACGTTTACCTGATGAACGCACATACGCCAGACGTATTTGGCCGATTCGACGTCGCTGAATTGATAATGAACCGTTTCCTCGGGAATTTGACACTCGATTCCGAAATATCTTTTATGATTTACTACGTTTGTGATATCTCTCCATCTGAGTAACAAATAAAGTACACATAGAATACAACAATTTGACGAAGAAATTCTGAACAGAGGTGAACTCACTTGTAAAATTTAGCGGGTTGGGCTGCATCACTTCGAACTGTAATTCCAGTCAATGATATTCCAATTAGTACTTCGTTACCGCTACCATCCTGCAAAGTATTTAATTAATAACACGATAACACGAATTTATTCAAAATATGAAAATTAATTACTTTGGCGGTGAAAGTCTCCTGTCCGTATCCTTCTAATTGTTGAGCTGCCAAAATATAATATTCTTCAGCGGTGCCTTGAGGTAAGCCTGCCAAAGAAGTATGCTGCAATATAACTGCTTCGGTTAATTCTAGTTGGTGACCGTTCACAATGTGTTTGGGAAACAGAACGAATTCTTTCAAGTACTCCGGTGTATGTTTTTCAACGTCATGATTACCAAATTCGGCTATCAAACGAGAGCATTTAGTAAGAATCATAAAATATGAAGAAATTAGTCGATAATGTAGAACTACCTTGCATGCTGTAACTTGCTAGTAATATTGCTTGATCGGTATTACATTTTATTCGACCTTCTATAACGTCAGATTTCAGTTGTAAAAAGTAATGATATCTGAGAACCATAAATATAGCGATAAAAAATTGGAATTAATGAATCAACAAATGGTATTAACTTACCTAGTCATTTCATCGGTCAACAAATTGATACCAGAAACGTAATACATAATCCTCAAATATAACGTATACTTGATCGAATGTTTATCCAGCTGTCGTTTCAAGGGACGGTCCAACTCGACCCATCTCGGAGCTCCATTCTTGGAAACGTATCTCAATCCGAAAAACTCCGGCTGTAACGGAAACAAAAACACATCATGACTCATCGATAAAGTCCTTCTTCCAAGACAGGAGTTCATGTACACGTACCTGCTGAAACGAGAGCTTCTGACAGATATTATCCAAACATTCTCTTCCAAGTGATTCAGTCGCCAAAGTACATTCGACCGAAGTACTGTCGAGAAGTTCGACACCAACGACGAATAAAGATTTCGAAACCACATTGTACTGGTGGCGGCTTTTCTTCAGGCGTAACTTGAATGGCATTTTGTCGCGATCTCACCACGTCCACGGTCACCGTATTTGTACGAATTTAAACACATCTACCTTACTTTGTTATCGGTCGCAATTACGAATCGGATAAATTTAGCAAATTCATGGTGTTTTTTGCACTGCTGTCAAAGTATCCTTTGGATTAATTACGTATTATCAACAAAAATCGTATCGTAGTATGATAATTATAGCACAAACGAATACAGTATGCGTAACGAACTTACGTAGGATGATGTATGAGATTACGATACTACATGAACGTGCGAATTTCGGGTTCAATTTTTATGCACGAAACGAATTTTTTAATTTTGATTTACTGATGTAATAAAACCAGGTAGGCGTTGACTCTTAGACGCGTGTTAGTTGTTAGTATTGTCGAAAGTTATTTAAAAAATGCGCTGAGGAATGCAAAACGTACATACCAAAATTAATACTGCCAAATTACCAATCATAAAACACATAACCAAAAACCACAGACGAAAAGTTAAAGTTCAAAAAGCTAACTCATCAAATTTTTTGACTTTTGATTTGGTAAATTGAACTAGCTGCATGAACTTTGAATGATTCGTTCACACTGATCATTTTCGTTCTTGCTTGAATTTCAGGTAATTTTGTTTTTTTAAAGAACGTTTTCGCGCAATTCTTCAACTACGGAACTTTCAACTTTCAACTTTTCGATTTTCAAATTCTGTGATTGAATTGTTTATTTTGATTAAGCATTCATTTTGTTTCGGTAAAGTTAAAATTGTGTTTTACGAATAAAAATCTCATTTGAAATTTAATTTCGCGACCAAAAATTAGACAAAAATTTATATCAAAATGATGGATGAAATCTTCGAGAAACTGCTCAAATACGGTATGTTCCTAGGAGCGATATTTCAACTAGTTTGCATAGCTGCGGTCATAATCCTCCCAGAACAAGGGAAGGTCCAAAAAGTAAGCTATCATTGATATTCTCATCATCCCTATTATCCTCCTTCTAACACTCTAATCTTATACCAGGACTACAGCACGTACGAACTTTCGGAAAGCGACTCGGATAGCAACAACCACGGTTATAAACGTCTACATATGCACCACCGCAGCCGAAAACAGGAGAAGAAAAAACGACGGTAACAAAACGTTTTCTCCAAGAAATTCGGTTTCAAAAAGAAAAAGCTAAAACGTTCTCCAGCTTGAACTAATTTCTTTTAAAAAGCAGGGTATATTCGTGTATTCGTATTATAACCATTTGTCTCTTTATCCAGTGCTTTACATCACGAATACGTTGACTTTTTACCATAATGTATTACGGCTGTAAAGGCATTCTTTTTATCGTTGGCAGAACCCAGTATCTTCCGTAACTCTAGTCATTGAACTTTAATCCCTATTGCATCAAATGTGTTACTTCCTAAGTTATTATACTATATACGGTTCCGATATCGGTACGATTCTTTCAATGGGATTGTTCTACGACTCGACAAACACAATTGTAGTTGATTGCAAAATTATGTACACACAGGTTGTGAATAGTGTATATTGTTGTACTAATCATTTTAAGGTTAAATCTAGCACGAAATATGTGTGCCATTCATGGTATGTAAGACTTTTTGTACCTATTGTCATTTGTCAAGCATAACAAGAGTCGACAATACGACCTATAAGATGTGAAATTAGGAATTTTTATACCAATTTTCCAAAAAGAAACACCAGCTGTTATATGTTCCAACAGACATCTGTTCAGTAGCGCTAAGACCAAAGTGTATTTCACTTTCTCGCTTTTGTGTTTATTGTTACATACTCGCCCCATACATTCCTTTTCATTTATTGGCTTAATTTTAATTTCTCAATTGTTTCTTTACGTTTCGTTTCGTTCGTGTATTGTTACTCAATGTTCGTTTAATATTTGTTTTACCTTTGTAAATAAACGTATTCATTTTATAACTGTCCGGGTTACTCTTTCTTGTAGAATAATTACGTAAAAAAAATGAAAGTTGGAAAAAAATATCAATTTACTTTGTAATACAAATCAACAATTTTATAAAATATAACAATAGAGTAGCATGAAAAAAAAATGTGGAAAAAATTAAACGTAATGATAGAGGTACTGGCGTACTCTAAAAGCTAAAGAATCATCCATACATACGAAACCTTACACAAGTACATTGGTAGAACCCTACGTGCTGTTAAGTCACATTTTTAATCAGTGTTAGTTCTACGAAATCAACTTTGGACTTAAATCAAGAGAATGAAAGACGTTTAAATACTAGATACAGTCGGAAGTTTTAGAAAGCCCATGGCGAGCAATTCAGTCGAGAATAATCTAGATAATGGAACCGGTAGCGCTGGCAGATGCTCCGTTATGTACATCGAGTTTTTAATTCGATCAATTTCATCAAAAATGCTCGAAACAAGGAACTGTATAATCACACGAGACCAACCGCGTAGGTATTCTTGAGATCAACGTTATGAGACCTTCGATTTTACATACTTTTTTCTGTACAATAAATACATTAAATGTCTTTCCACTTTCCTTAAGTAAATATGTCTTTTTTTTACGAGCTCGTTAAATGGTAACCATATTATCATCAAGTTGTTTTTTTCACTACCAGCGCTCACCGTATTATTCACGTCTACTTTTTCGAGTTATCAAAGAGGAAAACATTTTTTATAATATACATATCAAAGTACATACCTTAAATAATCTTCCCAACACACAACACGAAACATACATTACAACTCTTTCGAAAAAATTCAACAGATTTATCACTGTAAAGTACCTCGAACGTCAATAAATTCGCAACAAAATTAATAAATTCTTCAACGAAAATAATTAATAGTTTTGATTCGCGCGTTAAATTTTTAAATAAAAAACTCGTCTCATCTTTGGCGTAAATTGCAAAAATGCTGGTCACAGACCCGCCAAGTTACGAACAGATGCGTAAGCACAGATTAGCAACTTCCGGATCGGACGCTTATTTCGCATTATTTTAATAAATAGGTATCACGTCCTACATAATAAATTTTTACATTTTTATTTCTTGGCAAAATTAAAAATAATGTGATGATGAAAAGGGATAAAGTAATTTCAAATTTTAATTTTCAACCCATATTTCGAAAAAGTCACAAAAAAGGTCACTCGTTTAGTGATATATTTTAATTTTTACAACTTTTTCAAACTGTTTTTAAATTTCAGAAAGGGGCAAGTTAGGAGAAGTTACTGAAAAATTGTGACAGATTAAACAACTTTGTAACATTGAAAAAAAAAAAAAAACTAATTTCTTTTTGTCCACAATATTTTTGATAATTGGGATTATGGCTTGAATTTTCCTGAGGAGCAGGAGGAGAAAAGGGTAATTGATATGTGTACAGAAGTGAAGGCTGAAGGACATCATTTCAGAAAACTAATTAATCTTAAAAATTAATCATCTTGCGTTATTAACTTTAAAACACATAACAATCTTACGTTTTAAGGTATATGGTACAAATACTACGGGATAGAATTGTGTATTATTTACATTATATATTTAAGTATACTTTAAAAAGAAAGTACTTTGCATTAAAAGGGGACGAAAATTCAACTTAAAATTGGGCAAATGATGGATGACACGCGGGCAAAGATACCGAAGGCGTAATGACCGTTCACACGAAAATAGAATTTCTCTTCTCATAGTTTTCCTCTTTGTCTATTTTTCGAATTCGAATCATCGTACCCGTTGCTCACCCAACGTATAATGATGCAACTGTACGCAATCTTACAATGGTAAAAACGAAAACAAAAATTACCATAACGAAGGCACCGAAGCGTGTAACCGTTTCAGAAACGATACATAACTTAGCCTATGTTAGAAATCGAATATTGTCACATCCGAAGTAACACCGATTCGATCGTCTAAATACCTTCATCCGCGTGTCGATCGCAAAATATATTAAAATTCGTATCAAGATATCAACGTAAAAAAATAACTTTTGT
Organism: Trionymus perrisii; assembly: GCA_900050545.1. Lineage (NCBI taxonomy): Eukaryota > Metazoa > Arthropoda > Insecta > Hemiptera > Pseudococcidae > Trionymus > Trionymus perrisii. The sequence continues at coordinate 14,998 of FIZV01030587.1, read as the reverse complement.
ACGTTTGAATAAAAAATAAAAGATAAATCTTGGTAAGAATTTCGGCAAAGAAACATCCACGAGTGTAAATTCGTTTAGAACAAAATATACTTTCGTCGGTACGACGAATATAATGAAGAAAAAAAATCTTAAAATTTTAACACGTAAGAATACCTATGTACATCGCGTTAATTAATTAAAAAACGAGTCTTTGGGGAGGAGGGAGGAAAAGTTAAGCGCGATGAACTACATAATTAAAATTCAGACTTTCACGACAAAAATCATAGGCTTATTGAACTCGGACTTGTTACAAATAATAAAAATAAGAAAAGAAAAAAAAACAAAAAAAAAATTAAAACAATAATACAAAAAACTGACAAAAATAATTTATCGATGACTCGAACTCTCGCTTAATAACGTAATAACTCACTCGAACGCAGGTCGGAGGACTTGTTTGGATGAATTTGAGCGTCATTTCGAGCACTTTTGGGTGCTCTACTGGACATACATTGTAACCCGATCTAGTATATGCTTGCGGCAAAAGGCGCACTTGACGAGATTTTTGGCGCAACTGGCGCACGCCACGTGCCCACAAGGATACAACAGCTTACTCCAGTTGTTCATGAAACAGATTTTACACAACAACTTGCGTTTCTCGTCGTTTTCATCGTCGTCTTCGTCCATTAGATCGGCCATGCCGCGATGGTTCGAGGATGCAACAGCTTTGTTTTCAATTATATCACAGCCTTCGTTTTCGTTTACATTACCTCTTTGTCAAACACACACAAAAAAATACAAAAATTCGGTCATTTTCTTCGCTGAGATAACGATGATGTGGTTTACTTCATTTTTTTTTACTTCGGAGCATAGGTCCGAAAGAGTTACGATAGATTTGGCACTTACATAGTTGACTCTGGTAGATTTATCACGCTACGAAATAAATTTTGTAACACTTCGACCGCATCTTTGATTTCCTGCAGAAAAGAATAATCAATTAGTACATAGAATTACGTGGAAAATTATCAGTAATCTGGTGGAGGCGCGTTTAGAAGAAATTATAATTTTTCTATCGCTTTTCGCACGAGGGCTTATTTACCTTATTTAATTTACCCCTCGAAACGTTGAAAATGAGACATACAATCGAATAAAATTGACGAAAAAAAATAGAAAGGAGATACGAAATGAAACGAACAACGCGACTAATGATCCCGTTTTAATTTACATTAAAATCACGAACAAACTTTAGACGAGTATACACGAGCGAAGGCAAATTTAATCAAATTCCTTAACGCGCCATTGCATTTAATACACCGACGTACCTCTTCAGATAAGGTCATCGTGTCGCGTCTGCTACGGCCTGCATCGTGTACAAAGGCGCTACCCTTGATCGAAACTAAATAATCGCATTGAGGATACCACAGCGCATGTTCTGTCCACGGATCATCGTTTTCTTTCCAATTTTTCAGGCCGGTGCCACATTGGAAACATATGCAGTGATCGTCAATACCTGCGAAATGAAACAACGATCCGAGTTGTAATTTCAAAATTGAAAGCAATAGATGCAAGTCGAAAAAAAATTCTTACCACTATAAAAGAATCCAGCTTCCCATAACGTTTCGGGTCGAATTCTATACTGTTCTGGCCAATTCCTAAACGAACTTATACGATGTTCGACAGTCATATATTCTGGATACTTGGGAGGTCGTCGATTGGCGTCATCATGAAGACCGCACGTATCATAACCTGCGAACAAGTACACCATATTATTAATTTCAGTTCCAGAAAAATCAAACGAAAAAGTCTCGCCTAAGGCGGAAAACTCACCATTAACAACAGGACTCTGCATCGCCTCTAAAACGCCAGGCTTCTTTTCGAGTATTTTCTTACATAACGGTGCTAAAGCGCAATTAGGCGAATGTTTCAAATGTTCAGCGGCCGGATCGTCGCCTATTTCCCATCTGCATACGTCTATGCCGCATTTGTAGCATTTAACCATGTCTTCGCGACCGGTGTAGTAGAATCCGGCGGCGGCCAATTCGTTTTTATCGATGAACGGTACATTCCACCTTTCGAACGACTTCAGTCGATCTGATTCGATCGCCGGGTTCAGATTCATCGTTCGTAACGGACTAGCGGTGTGTTCCGGTCGACGTGGTATGCATTGGGTGGCCATTTGGATTTGGGCGGCGATTTTATTGGTTGCTTCGCACAGCTTACGTCTGGCTACGAGGAAACATCTGGGGAAGAAGTGCTCGTGTTCTGCGTACGGATCTTCCGTACCATCCCAGTTGATAATTCCGCCGCATTGGAAGCAGGCTGTCTTATGCTCTTGTCCTGCAACCGTGAAATAATGTTGATGAGTTAAGAGGAATGTTAGAATAGATAATCGAGGCGAAATGAATCGATAATTTACCTATGTAAAAGAATCCAGCGTCGCTTAAAACGTCCGGCTTCAATCTAAAATCTTTTGGCCATTTTTCGTACGACTTAAGTCTATCTTCTAATTTAACGTAACTAGGAATAGCAGGATGCGAAGAAGAGTTGACTTTGAATTGATTCTCGGGGCAAGATTTACGTTCCCCTTCCGCTAATAAAGGCGATCGTATGCTTTCAAAGGCGTTTAAACCTACGCAAAGTAAACGAAAAATTAGTCCAACTTGTACCATAGGCTAAAAGTAAAATAAAGATGACGTACTTTGCATACTAAAAGATGGCGAAGAATCGGTGGTAGTTCTATTTTTTATTTGTTTCATATAGGCGCATTGAGGCCTAGACCGCCTATGCACTTCGAAAGGATCAGAACCTTGTACCCATTGTGCCCTGGAAATTTCCAAATCGCAAAATGGACATTTGATGAGATCGCCGGTATTAGTGTAATTGATGAAGAAAAAGCCGGCTGCCGCTAGAGCGCGTTTATTCGCGAAAGGCTCCGTCCAAGGAGCGAACGTTTTCAGACGATCGCTTTCGTCGAATAAATTCAACGATTTGTTACTCGAAGAGCACCCGTGGACAATATGGTCATCCATGTGAGAGCTATGACAAAAGCCCTCAGCCAAATTATTTGGTAATGGAGTCATCTGTAATCAGACAAACGAAAAATCCGAGTTTAGAAATCGACCGGCAGCAAAATTAAAACCGAAGCACGTCTTATATAACTTTGATCTAGCACAATATAAAGTAGTGGTAAGTAGTGCACAGTTCGCGATACTTTCACCAACTGATCGAAGGCGTGAGCACGATTTACACGACCATATATCGCTGGCTGGCAAAATTTCGCGACGATGTATGCTCTCGCTTAGTTGCCTGTTCAATCGTTTTGCACAGTCATAGTCATACTCGCACAAAAATATAAATTACGCAGACGTCGTCATCGATACGAGACAATCATATTCCGTATACAAAACTGCATCGGTTGTCACTTTAATGAATAACATGAAAGATGCAACGTACAATCGAACAAAGTCTGTTATACATTCCTAACCGAACACGTAAACATCATTACTAAGAATATCGTTGAAAAACTTACCCTGATTATTAGAATTAAAAATGAGATCAAAGGGGATCACTTGAAATAAAAACTACAAGAGGAACTTACGAATTAATTAATACTGAATTTTTTAAAATGAGTGAAATGAAAACGTATACATTGTAACTTCCGTTAACTAAATTTTACACCTCGTTTATTCCCTAGCCTCTAGCAAACGCAACGATTTCTCAGTGTCAGTTCACGTACGTTCGTTGCTTCGCTTCGGCGTTCACTGTCGAAAAGTCGACTCTGTTCGTTCTTTGTCGCTTGCAAGGCGGCGCTAGTGCGGTGAATAAAATTTTTCGGAAGGGATTGCGCGCGCAACATTCCCATCCGCGATAATTATCCGAATTTTTGTCCGAATTTCAATTTTTTTTTCATAATGGTCCAATGGACGTTAAATTCTTAATTTTTCGACCTTGAAATTTGAATTAAATTATTTTATATTTTTATTTGAAAAATTTATGTTTCGACACGATCTTCGATCAGTATCAGTGATGTGTCAAGTCGTTGGAACAGCTGGACGCGATTAATTAATATTATTTTCGTCTTTCAACTTTCAAGTATCCATTGAGTAAACTTCTGTAGTACCTAAAATACTTGAATAGATAATTCAACGAATTCGTATTTATTAATATTAATCAATACTTGGAATAATATTACGGTTAAGTTTATTTAAACATTTTGAAAAAATAATGAAGGTTGAAAATGACGAACGTTTGAAAATTTACAAATCGTGCCATCGTGCAAATTTATATTTTCAAAAATTAAAAATAACGGTCATTTTTTCAAAGAAGCGAACGTGTTAGTGACTTGGTGTTACGTGTTATGATTACGAACTACTACGAAGAACTGCGAAGAACACTGTGTTAGGAAAAAAAATCACGACTGTTTTGATATTTTTAGGAGTATTTCCAATTTTGGTAATTATTTATATTTCTGATGTATTCAAATTGATTAACGGTTCGTTAATTTAGACATTTCTCAAGAATTATTAGGCATTTAGGCGCGTAAATAAATCAATATTCGATGCATATGTAGGTCCTACCTGAGTCGATCTCATCATCAAAAACTCCATAACTTTGTATAACAGTTTCACAATTCGGTAAATATAATAAATCAAATAAATAAGTACAAATTTAAAATATCTGCTCATTATGCAGCCAACGACTCGTTACTAAAATATTTTTTCTTTATGCCCAGTTCCCGGCTAAGTACAAGAAACCGATAACAAATGTCGTAGTTGGTCATTTGAATAGCGCAGAGAAGAGACAACACGAAGCATTTATCTCAATAAACTTCGAACCTTGAACATTTTCGAACATCACAACCAGCAAAAGAATGTGTATTTCCTAAACAAAGAAACTGGTTCAATTTAAATACTCGGGGCTGCGATTAGTGATAAGAATAAACCTTCATGACTCGTGAAATTACTTTGAAAGTATACAAGATGAAAAAAAAGCTACAGTAGGTATACGTATAGGTACGCCTCCGCATGGAATGTAAGTACCAAAGGAATGTGACTTGTTCAAAGGAGTTCGTTCCGAAAGTAAGTATAGATATAAAGTGTTAGCATTAAAGATAGTACCTAGACCTACCTATGCACTTACTTCTTCTGTGTGTTACAAGAGACCAACATTATGGAAAGGAAGAAGAAAAAAAAAACGTGCTCTTTCCTCCGAGTAATAAGACGTATAGTGAATGCATGCAACTTATATATGTGGTAGAATTCCAAACAAAGAAAGGAACCTTCGACACTTACGAACACAACTTCACAGCAGAGAACTGATTATTGAGCCAACGAGTAACGATTGGCATCATATACCGAGGTATTTGTCTACATGATGTTTGTTTAGTAATGAATGAACACTATGGAGGGAAAATAGACGACGCGATAAAGAGGGTAGTTCGAACTTCGTTGATAAGATTTAATTCATAAAGATTGAAACCTACACGATGAGTCATTTAGGTTTAGAAGAGACATTACATCCGCAGCTGCGCGAGCACAACGACGACTGATTAGAGAGTAAAAACTGAGTAATTTCCTTGATTGTTTCGTCCACTACAGATTGCCTGGCGAAATTGATGTACTTTATCGAAGAGTGGATCCATTGGTCCAAGCTATGAAGCTGGCAGCATATCTGGCTTCTAGCTCCATGTAAAACCGATCTCGCGATCGCCGCCGTCGCTATTCATACACATATACGAATTCCAAACCCTACTGTTACTGAATTACCTGACCTCAACGTTCTCGACAACCATGCTAGGTATGTGTTCGACCTGGAAGACTACATAGCATTCGTAAATCACGATTCAATCTAGCCGCAATTTATAGTATCGTATGAACCGATACACGAGCTCCGGCCACGTTAAGTTGCCATTTACTTTACCGCAAGCATGTCGCACGTTACTTTACTCTCTAATGGTATTCCCATTCCCAATCATTTCATCTTTGGGTAGTTGGGTACTCATGCAGCATATTTTTCTGTTTGTTTAGCTTGGTTAAAGAAGAAAACAATATAATCTTAATTAAAAATACTCGTCAGTTGGATGATCTTCCATAACAGTACATCCGCCCATGGGTATCCAAAGTCGTCGACGTGTGTACGCCTCCATATTATTAAGAATAAACTGTTGTTATTTACATTACGCTTCGTAGAATACCGTAGTAGTACGAACTACGTACAATTGCAGCAATAATATTGCGATGGCGTATTGCGGGGCGAATGTTTTTTCGTATGCATCGTTGCGTTGCATCCTAGCTATAATAATAATACATTATTTTACTCCTAAGCGTATAAAATCTTTCATTAAGTTGATGGAAAACAACAACAACAACGTTAACGTGACGTAACGTAGGTTGGTTGACGTAGCTAGCTACGTTTAGGAGTACACGTTTACAATACTGAATTAGTTATTCTTTGATACAGATTCCTACTTCATTAATGAACTACTCGTATCTATCAACGGAATCGGTTCAACACCATTCGCAGTTTGGTTATCTACTCTCGCTGATAATATATTTAACCCATTTATCTCTTGGGCGGCCACCACGAACGAAACTACGAAACCTCCAACGGAACATTATTAGAATTTAAAACATTTATACAAAGTAAAAATTGCTAAAGTCGTCAATATCGGTTCAAAGCGAACTAGAGCTGTTTGTTTACATCGTAGCTAAAACATTTCGTACGTTTGTTTATCGTATGGTATTATTTTCAGGTCTATGATTTCGATCACCGTATACTACAATGATTTTCATTTCGTCAGTCTCGGTACTCTGCGAACACTGGCGCAATTGTAATTACACAAACAATGTGAACTACGAGTACGACTATTATATCGTCACGTTACAGTCCGCTAACACGAATCAAGGACGTCGAACGCTTCTCTTTCGAGCTGGGCGATTTCTATTTTCTCATCACGGTTGAGTATCGTATTCACGATACAATTTACGCCACAGCATCGAATTCGTGTACTATCGGTTCGAACATAATACGAGAAATTACGTTACGTAGCGTAACCGCTGGCTGCCAGCCCGCTCCCACCGGAAATACTTACGAGCGGAAATTGTTAAATTTGTGGCATGATGATCGATTCGATTAATTAAAACTAATTAACGAAGGTAATGACGATATTTTAGTTTCATCGGATCTCTGATTGGCCCATATGTCATCTTGGGTATGATGAAGTTGATTGATTTTTTTTCGGTACGTTTTCGTCTTCAGCTTCGGTATTCACTCCGCCCCACCGTCAACTGCGTACCGTTTACTCGGTTCTCGAGAATTATGGTAAATGAATGAATGACGCGCTACGGTACGGTACGGTACGCTACGCTACGCAGAAGTGAAGAAGTAAAATATACTGTTACGCGAGTACACTAGTCGCCGACAACGCCTCGTATACTACAGGTCTCTCTATCTCTCTCGGCACAGACCAGTCTGCAGGCAATGAGAGGCAAGACGAGGTGCTCCAGCATCAGCATATAGGCGCGCGGATCCATTCCAATGCACGTAGACACAGCACAGACCAAATAAAGAAGTAGAGATGGAGTAGTGAAGGAAAAAACCGGCATCTACGTACACACACACTACCATTACAACATCTCAACTCTCGGTTCAAAATAAAAAAGAAAAAGAAGAAAGATACAAATAGTAAAAAAAAAAAAAAAGGTCTCGAAAAAACGTGCACAGGTCGCATTCCACAGAGGTAACGAAGAGCGCCGGGGGTGCAACGAGAGCAATAACATGAATGGCTTTTTCGTCGGTCGACTGTTCAGACCACCAGCACGGTGTACGTTTACACAGACTCCAACTGCATGGCCGTGTCTATGTGTGAGTGCACGCTTGTAATAAAGGCCGGTATGTTCTCACGCAACTTACTCGTACCTCCCCGCCTCCAACCAGGTCTCGGTGCGCTTCGCGGCTCCACGACTAGACCGTTTAACGCCGCGTGTATAACCGCCTCCTCCTATACAAATACTTTACTGAGATCTTCGCGCTGGCATTGCCTTTCTCTCTCGCTCTCTCAACGTCTTCCTAACAAGCCGAGGAGGAGCGTTCTACACACACACAACAGATCAACTTTCTGAGAAATCCCACCAGATTGGGATGGTACCGCGTCGCATTCCGTAACACAGCTGAAGAAACAAATGCTATTATAGCAATCGATGCTATGCGTCCAGGCTGGGTCCACGCAGTTGCCAATTCGTTTCGAACAAGAATATCTCTGACAGCATCTCCAATACCTACGGAGCATCGATGGCTCTAACGAGCTAATTCCTACCGTTGGCAGATTCTTGCACATTCAAATACCAAACCAGTTCACGGTTGTAGCAAATTCGATGGCTTCTCCACAGAAAATTCTACCAACAAGTACTTCTTGAGATAATCCAGCTCATCTTGTAGATATCTTCAATCCAAGCCACTCGTGTTTTATGGATGGCTCCTCTGGAGCAAATTCTACCAACAAGAGACTCCTTTTTGAGAAAATCGAGCTCATCTTGTAGATATCTTCAATCGAAACCACTCCCAAGTTTTATGGATGGCTCCTCTGGAACAAAATCTTCCACCAAAAGACTATTTCTCACGAAAATCGAGCAAATCTTCCAGATTTTTTCAATCCAAACCAGTCTCCAGTTGTAGGGATGGCTTCTCCCGAACAAATTCTTCGAAAAAAAATGTACTTCTCACGAAACCCGGTCGAATCTTCCAAAATACTCAAAAACAACCACCACAAACCGTCAGTTTCTTCGTTACACTAGCAGAATATCACACCAAGCACCGGAACACCTAAATAAATCCTTCGTTAGGAGCACCACCGCACCACAGCAACGTTGTTATACACATTTATGGAAAATACTTCCTGTTACCAGGCGTATTAAAAGACAGCGGCGGAAACGGATCTTTGATAATTCATTCTTAATGTATACAATACGTTCACGATAGCCTCCCTGTACGCGCTATTAACTTTACGAGGTTATTATCCCTATACGCCAGCCACAGCCAGAAAAAGCAACCATCGTTCAGACTTTTTGAAAAGATTTACACTAACAACCAAGAAGCACCTCTCCCCCTCCCCTTACGAACGAATATCAATTAAACACACGTCGCACGGTAATGAAAAAAAAGAAACAAGGGAAACGAAACGCAACCAACGATGCTCGACTTCATTATACGTTAAATAATCAAAATGCTAATCAGCTGACCACAACCGGTGGACAGGTGTTGCCTGCTCGATGAGAATACGCGATGAGTAATAATCTCAGTGTTTGAAAAGTACACGGGTTCCATACTCGGACGACAGTGAAACCTGCATTCTTCCAATACGAAAGCCGAGTTGCAATTTATTTCCATAAATACGCAAGTGAAAAAAAGCTCGATTTATGGAAATACGTTTACATAAGCGCACAATCGATACCTACATCGAAAAGCAACCGCGAATTCGCTATGATGAAACTTGGGCCCGAGCCGCACTGTATCAACCTTTGTCATCGTACACAAAGCCCATTATCGATAACCTCTCGTCGAAATCGTGACTTATTATTTAAAAAAAAGGGTGAATCCTATTCTAATCCGGACAATTCTAGAAATTCTTCGACTAAGACCACTAACCTGTCGGCTGTCGCGTTCAGGGACATACTAACCGAGTATAACCAGTTTCATATCTTTTTATTTGTATCGAATAACCATTTCAGTCCAAGTACAAGACAACGTTGCCAAATTTAATTTGCCAATTCCAACCCTGGTATACCTTTAAAAAGTGTTTTGCCAAGATTTGACGATAAAATCGTCCGAATTCCGAATGAAAGCGAAATCAAAATTGAAATAATTCCAAGAAAGAAACCATCTTTAGAATGGAACTTAATCAGTTGTTTCGAAAATGAGAATTTTACCTTTTTAATGCCATAATGATTCCTACATTTTACAGTGAGGTGAGAAAGTAAACGTGTTGCAGAGACTTATTTCATTTCAAAGCGGTGTTCCGGCAACAAATGCTCCCAAAGGAGTGGGGGGTTTTGGAACAAAAACATGTGTAGCGGAAATAAAGCAGATGATGAGGGGTGATTTTTCTCGAAACGATTTCAGAGTCGATTTTATTGCAACTTTTTCAACAATATTTTAATGCACGATTTTTCCCAATTTTTCAATCAATTTTTACTTTTTTTTGATTTTCAATTTTCTCATTTTTTTTATTTTTATTAGGTACTGATTTCTTCCTCAATTTATTCAATTTTGCATTTCTTCAACTACTTTTTTTTACATTTCGTTTGAGTTTCTTTAGTTTTGATTCTTTTCAGTAATAATAGTTTCAATTTTTTGAACAATTCTAATTTAAGTGTCTGATTTTCCTACAATTTTGTAATCTTTGAATTTTATAGTCGTTTTTTTGAGTTCTTATGTATGTACGAGTATGTACTTTCAACTTATTCAATTTTTTGTTTTTTATTGATGGATTTTCTGAATCTCAATTTTCCATAAAAAAAATCCATTTGTAATTTTTCAAGCAATTATGCATATTTTTTCAAAGAATCTATCCTCTTCCAATTTTATACCTCAAAAGCTACCTATTAGAATTTTTTTCCTGTGAATTTTTTTTTTTTTTGGTGGAGGAAGGAAGATTTTTTGGAACTCACTTATCCATAATTTCAATTCATTTATAATTTTTCAAGCAATCGCGCATATATATTTTCAAAAAATCAACCTGCTCCCAATTTTATCCCTCAAGGCCTATTTATTAGATTTTTTTCCTGTGAATTTTATTTTGCAGAAAATTTTTCACAAGATACAATTTTCTCGAAAGAATTTTTTTTTTCCAAGACAATTTCAAAAATCTATCAGTTTTAATTTTAATTTTCACAAAAAAAAACCTTTAAACTGATTATTTGAGAAGAAATATTTCAAAATTGTTCAAAAAAAATCCTACCAAAATTTTTTACATTTTTTTTTAAATTTCACAAAAAAATATTCTCGAAAAATATTTTTGATAAAAACATACCAATATCTCCAAAAATTCCTTCTGATTTTTATGTTGTTGTTGTTGTTGTTGTTGTTGTTGTTTTTTTTGGAATGAATTATTTTAAAACTTTATAGAAAAGAAAAAACAAAAAAAAATCAATTACTTTTGTAACTCACAAAAAATTGCCTAAAAAATCGTGTGGAAAGAAATATTTTAATTTTTTTTGAAAAAACTTATTACTTTTTATTTTTAATGAAATATTTTAAAATTTTGCAAAAAAAAATTAAAAATTTGTTGATTTTTTTTTTTTTTTAAATGAAAAATGTATTTCAAAATTAGCAAACAAAAGACTCCATTTTTTTAGTAAAATATTTTTGAAAAAAATTCATTTCAAAATTTTTCAGAAAAATTCCATCAAAAAATACGTTCCTTATACTAATTCTCAATTTGTTAAATTTTTTGTATTCGATTTTCTGTAATTTTGATTTCAGTAGCAACCCTATTTTTTAAAAATTGTTTCAACATTTTCAATACCTATTTCTATACTTTTTCCACTTTACAATCATTTTTCATTCTGTTTTGATTTTCAAATATTTGATTTTTTTTTTCATTTTGAATGAATTTTTCTCATTTTTTTCATTGTTTTATTTTGTTTTATTATTTATTTTTGTAAAATTAATAGTAGTACTGTAATTTTCCTTCAGTTTTTAAATTTTTCCAATTTTTAGTCATTTTTTCATTTTGTTTCAATTTTTCAACTGATCCATTTGCTTCCTCAATTTTATTCAATTTATTCATAATTTTTTAAATAATTGCCCAATCTCATTTTTTCTCAATTTTTTCAATCCTCGGTCGTTTTTTATTTTCTTCCAATTCTCAGTTTTTCGCTTTCTGTTTTTTAGATTTCATTCTCTTTCGATTTTCTTCAGTTTTTTGAACTGTGTTCCCAAAGCACTGCTTCATTTCTCAAATTCTCGACGCAAAAGCTCAAACATGCTGGCAAAATTATTTTCCAATTTTTCAAAATGATTTTCGAGAGAATTCTTCAAATTTTTATCTGTGACTTACGTCACGGAATCACAGATAAAAAATGTCAGAATAAAAAAAAAATTAAATCATCAATTCTAATCATGGAAAAATTATTAAATGTTCGAATATTAAAGAAGAAGAAAACGAAAACGAATTAAATTTGGGAAACCCCCAGTCACGAGTAATCTCTCAAGGTCACGCGTAATCCAGCCCCCAGAATGCTAAAAATAGTTCAATGAAATGGGGTGTAATTTTCTTACCACTAAATTGATGACACATCATCTCCAAGGGCACCTCACTACAGCGAACAAATTTACCACTACAACCTTGACTAGATACAGAATGACAGATACACGAACACGTATAAGCACTTACATATATGGTCGTCGGCAAACGTTCTAAAAAAAAATTACATCACATTATAGCACAACTTTACAACTTATCACTTGAGTTTTGTATCGGTTAGGTTACTCTTATCACATGAAACCCATAGGCAAAGACAGAGGCATCCACAAACCGCAATTTTATTCCAACATGTTCGAATTTCCGATAATACTTTTCTGCATGCTATTGATCTGAGAGAGCAAATATTTCAGTAATCTAAACATACTCAGTGGGGCATGATAACCCAATCTTATACGTACAATCAGTCAATTATCAGTTTGAAGTATCGCATCCGGCCTGAATCATCTTACATAGAAACGTTTCAGCCACGGTTGTAAAGGAAAAAGGAGAAAAAAAGCGCCACCCTAATCGAAGGACCCGTATTCCTAGAACTTCCGATGATAATTTCTTGTTCCTCGTCTAAAAATAGAACTATTCGTAATGGTATCCATAACATAGGCCCACTCCTCCATCCTCCTCTCATTCATGATCGTATTATCGACTAGACATATGGAACCTTCCAACCGGTTAGTCACGTTGCATAGTACGTTATGCTATACAATGCAATACAAAAATTTACTAATTCTTTTTTTTTTCAGAAAAAGCCAACATCGGCAAAAATGCTGGAAAATACCGTCAAATGAATAAGTAAATTTCACGTTAAATCGACCTGTTGACGCGTGTTGACGCGTGTTTACGCCTAACACGTATAATTTGAAGTCGCTATAGTCTCGTAATTGTCGTCGGGATCGGAGAATTTATTTTTAATTACTATTTCCTGCATAGTCTCCTTACCCTTACACCTCTGAGCTCTGCATCGACTCGTCATCAACGATCGATATAGAATACCTAGCATAGTTTTGTGATAATTATGCAAATATCGCTCGTTCGTTTCTGAAATGAGTCTACGACTCAACGTATTCGCTACTGGAATAGTGTATTATATTATTTTTATTATTATACTCGATATTGCCTATACCTACGTGTAGTGTACTATAATAATAATTGTACACATATTTAAATGGAATGTATAACCTCGTCTAAGAGTTAATTACTCCATTGTACGAGTATGTTAAGTATATGTACGCTCTAATTACTATGTCATTACTTTTTAAACAGTGTTTCGCAAAAATCGCCCCATATCACATGGAACTTAATTCCAATGACGTAACTAGCGCTAATTATACAAATTACTATAAAACTATGTTGCGAAATAGCTTTAATGGTATTTTTATTTCTAATTTTTCTGAATTTCATTATTATTATAGTACCCTTTGAAGGTGCGAGAAATGGAGTAATCCATAGGAAATAATCAGAACAACGAACCCGAATCTTTCAGAAATTTTCTTTCGAAAGATTATAATTTTGAGGAAAATTTTTTTAATAAGTAAAATCATTCCCAAGCAAAAGAACACGAAAACCATGAAATCATTCTCAAAATTTAAAAAAAAAAATCAATTTAAAAATTTCTCAAACCAAATTTCAAAAATTCGATAAAATAGAAAACAAACAAACAGATAATTGAGATTTTTTCACCAAAAGAAGAAAATGAAAAAAATTAGTTTACAAAAAATTCCTAAAAAATCGGCTACGTATATTTTTGAAGAAAATATCGAGGGATGGATTGAATAGACGAAAAAAGCACGACAAATTATCTAAACGCAAAAAAAAAGAAGGTCTTTGAATAGAATTTGGAAAAAAAACGTGAAAATCTTGCATTTAAAAAATATTGAAAAAAATGCCTGAAAAACAAAAAATTTTTTACGCAAAAAATTATTTTTTTATTTAAATTTTGTTTGAATAAAAATTTTCAAAACATTGCAAGGTAATGCTTAAAGTATATTAATTTTACATAAAAGAGCTAAAATCCCAAATAAAAAAAAAATAATAATAAAAAAAAGAGTTTTGTAACAAAACTTTGAACAAAATTTGAAAAAACATTTTCCAAAAGCAAAAGCAATAAATTTAATTTTTTAAATAAATTTAGTTTCTACACAAAAAAAAATCACAAAATTCAAATTGTCAAAAAATTATTTCTCACATTGAATTTAGAATCATCACTTTTTGTTCTCGTACAAAAAAATGTCAAAAAACACAAATTTGAATAATTTTAAAATTCAAGATGATAATATTGATAAAAAATTGTTTTAAATACATTATTGAAATACATAATTTGATAGAATTTTTTGAACATTCAATATTCAACTAATTTTTGACTTTTTTGATTTTTTTTTTTTGGAAAAAATTGACAAAATATAAATCATCATTTCTTTAGGTATAAAGTAGAAAAAATTGTAAAAAATGATAATAAAGAAGTTCTAACTCAAATCTTCTAAAATTCAAATTCTCAAAAAATGTAAAAAACATTGAAAGTAATTTTTAATACTAAATCTATATCTTCATTATTTTTTTTTTTTTTAAACACTCGATGTAGTCGGAATTGAAAAAAAAAACATTTTTTTAATTTAAATTTTTTCCCAAACCAATTTTTCGAAATATTCTCAAAACATTTTTTTTAATGGATCAAAAACGCTTGATTTTTAAAAAAAATTTTTTTTTTTTTTATAAGGGGGGGTAAAAAAATTTTTTTTTTTTTTTTTTTTTTTTTTTTTTTGAAGGAGA
>FIZV01030577.1:0-10044 GCA_900050545.1 Trionymus perrisii | reverse complement strand
ATATAATTTTTTCGATTTTTCTGTGTTTTAATGCACCTATCACGAATTTGTTCACTTTTTTTTTCATTTTAAAACGCATATTTTTGCATTTTTCATTTTTTTATGCATATATTTCATATTTTTAAATGCATATTTTTGCATATTTTCGAAGTTTAAAAACATATTTTAAACGAATAGATTTATATAAATCCCAGCCCTATTCATAATATTATGGAATGATATTCCAACTGATTTAAAAATGATTTTGGGAAGTGAGAACATTCAGTGTTTCCTCTCATCCTGCAAATTGTCAAGTTTTTTGATTTGAATTTATTTTTCAAGTGAGGAAAATTGGTAGTACCTACTACCTACCTACTTACTTTGAAAATACTAAAACGAAAATTTTAAAGCAAGAAATTATTTTTCTGATGAATTTTTGGTTGCTGAAAAAATGATGAAATTTGTAAAAATTTTCTCGTATTTTACTTAGTGTTGACTATTTGTAGATTTTTTCAAAACTAATACCTCCAGTTTTCCAAGATAAAAAAAAATTCAAATCGCGATACTCACTTTACTATCCTTATTTTCTTGGGGTGCGAAAATTTCGTAGCGAATCCGTGTGTTGCAATGTCAGAAATCAATAGAGCAATGAAGGCACTGCAGGGTGACTATGTACTTACACCTATGCTTAAAATAGGGCTAGAAAGCAGAATGCAGTGCTCTAATTCCATATTTGACGCCATGCAACTATAAGTTACATTTTTTTGGTGCTAAAATTAGGCGCAGGAGAACCCATTATGCCTAAGCCTACCATGTTAAATGTTACCTATACCTACATAATTATTATGTTGATATTTAGGTAATTCGAAGCCATTAACATTTGATGAAGTGTACAATCAATCCAGTCCTACCAACTGTACTGTATATTGCGGTGGGATTACCAGTGGTCTTTCAGATGATGTTATACAAAAAATCTTTGCCCCTTTTGGTAATATTCAAGAAGTGCGTGTTTTCAAAGATAAAGGATACGCTTTTATCAGGTAATTTTCATCTATTTTGTTATAAGTAGAAAACAAGTAAAAATTGAAATTATACGAATTAATGTTGATCGTGAAGCTGAGTACTGCGATAGTTATCCGACTAAATTTTTCTACAATTTCGTATACATGTACAATGTACAATGTACAATGTACATATTGTACATACCTACCAACTTGGTTAGGTAGTAGGTACCTACACTTTACTTCTGACTGATATATTTTTTTCTGCTTCGTAATTTAGTTTTAAAATATCACAATGGTAGGTAGAGGGATACTGCGGAAGTTACTTACTTATTTGAATAATTAATACATTTCGAGAGTACCTATACTATACCTTCGGTTTTTCATTCATTTAGGTGCGACTTATGCTTTCATTTTAGTGGCTGCGAAATGTATTTTTTTATTATAGTCTGGTATGCGGCAAAGTAGAGAAATTAGAATGAACTTTCTCGTTAGTACGTTGCTTGCGAAATTAAGTACATACCTACCTACTTAATAAACAAAGTTGGCTCGGCTCTTTGATAGAGTGAGGAAAAAAATTACTTCATTCCATTGTTATGCACAATGTTGTTAGTAGCGAACGAAAAATTCCCTAGAGACAAAATTAAATTATGAAATATTCCTAGTAAACGAAGTACATTAAAAAACCAGAACCTGCTTACTTGCTTACTCACTTACTTACTTTGAATACTTACACTAACCCGCTCATTCGTACACTTACTTTATTTGTACGTCTATTCCTACTGCCATGACAAACGTAGATACTGCAAAATAGGTGTATAACGTTGTTATTATAATAAAATTACGCATAAAAACTTCAACGATAATAAAGCCTTTAAAACCCTGTAATAGAAACATACCCAGACATAAATACCTAGCTCTGGTAGCTATATCTACTTTAATTTAGACAACGGGCGACACATCTTTGTAATTTAAGTGTTTAATAACCTCATACATTACCTTCAAGTTCAAGATTTACAAGAGACGAGGCAATGCATTTTCTTAAGATGACAAATATTGAGTAGGTGGGTATAACAAATGCGCCAGTACTCGGAGGTATCATTACGATGAAAGATGTAGGTACCTGTTATGTATGTATGAGACGTTGCTCCTGATCCCACCACAGTTTTAGTTTTTTTTTTTTTTTATTATTTTATCAAAACTTGACCAAATTTTTATGGAAGTCCAAATACGAGTATGGGGAACATCCAAGTGGACCTTTTGAGTAAACATGCATTTTTTTAATCGTAGATTTTCTACCAAAGAATCGGCAACGCACGCTATTGTGGCCGTTCATAATACCGATATAAATGGACAATTGGTTAAATGCTCTTGGGGTAAAGAGTCTACTGACATAACCATTTCTCAGTCTTCTGCGCAAGTAAGTCTAAAGTAAACTTCATGAATGACTAGGGGTTGCGAGAAAATCAAATTTCTATTTCTATTTCCTTATTTACATTCCAGACAATATCCTCTAGCTCACAATTTCCATTCACCTACGGACAACATTTGAATTACTGGTATCCGCAAAGTTACCCATCTACTGCCGCCGCCGCCGCCACTGCCGCTGCTGCACAACTGCAGGGACAGTTTTTACAAGGCGTTCAAGGATATCCATATAATCAATTTGGATACCAACAAGGGTATGTAGGGTAAGTACCTGCCTAGTTGAATTTTGAAATTATCAGTATCGTGAAGTACAGAAGTAATCAAGAAATTTTCAAATAAATAGTTTTGATAAATAATTTTCAAAAAGTTGAAGACAAAAATGAAAAAAATTTAGATGAAAAGTTTGAGATACATTTTAACTACAAATTTACTTAGGTACTTGGTAAAAATGTAAAAGAAAAGCTCAAAAATTTTGTGATGAAAATTACGGGAATAAACTTCGATAAAAAAATTGTGATAAAAATTTAAGAACCTAAAATTTACAATTTACCTGAAAAAACTTTTAAAAAATCATTGGAAAACCCCTAATACAAATTTTTAAAGAAAAATTGGGAAAAAATTATGAAAAATTAATAAAAAGTAAATTTAATCAACTAGCAAATCATTAGAACCACTTGAAAAAGTTTGAGAGTAGTCAATGCAATGTTTGGAAAGTTTTATGAAAATGAAAACCTACATAAACAAACAGGAACGACACTTTTCAGACCTAACATTTTTTGAAATTTTTTTGGATAAACCTAGAAGACTTTTTTTTGCTTTTTTAACTAAGTACTAAGTATCCACTGGCAGAGTCGGAAAAGTTTTTGTATGTAGCGTTGCCAATCAATTTTACTTAAGAAGTTACAATCTTGAAAATGTAGACACCATGTACATGATTTTTTTTTTTTTTTTGTGAATTGAACTCGAAATAGTGTTTTTTTTTCAAGTCTCTTGCCACAAAATTATATTCATCCATTTTTTTTTCAATTTTTGACTTTGATAAAATTTAAAAAAAAATTGTTTAAAAAAATGTTTAAAGTTATTTTTTGACAAATTTTGAAAAAATCTGATTTTGGAAAAATTAAAAAAAAAATGGATTTTAAGTTTTAACCAAAGTGAAAGAATTATGTTTTTTTTTTCAAATTCAGTTCTTGACATAAAATTATATTCATCGATTTTTTTTTAATTGTGGGCCTTGATGAAATTTTAAAAAAGAAGTGTTTTTCGGAATTAAAAAAAAATTATTCATAACACAATTTTAAAAAAATTAGTGTTTCTTTTTTTCAAGTCTCTTGCTACAAAATTATATTCATTGATTTTTTTTTAATTTGGACTTTGATGAAATTTAAAAAAAGTGTTTTCCGAGATTTAAAAAAATATTCATAACACAATTTTTAATAAATCAACAAGAAATTTTTTTTTGAAATTATTTTTTAAAAAATCGCCTCAAGTAGGCATACCAAAATTTTAAAATTTTAAAAAATGAATTTTTTACTTTTTTTATAAAAAAATAAAATTGTTTATGAAAAAAACGAACCTATAGAAACAAACCGAAACCAAAAATACAAAAAACAATAAACCTATAGTAAGAAAAAAATGTTTTCAATTTTTTTTTTTTTTGAAACAAAATCAAATTAAAAACTATATAGGTATGTATCTTTACTGAGCATTTTAGTTATGAACCGTTTCGTAACCAAAGATTGTAGTTCCAATTCGGCCCAACTTGAAAGTTTTTTAGTCTTTTGGTTTTTTAAAATTTCAAAATTGCAGAAAATTGTGTACGCAGTCCAAAACTTGAGTGATTTTTTTCCCCTTTTATTTCAATATCTACTTTTTTTGCACCTAGACGTGTAGGTTTGCAGTTACCAAATACAGCTCATAATACGGCTTGGACTACGCAACATCAAATCCCAGGTGCAGTTACAGCTCAAGGAACACCAATTCAACAACCTACTGCAGCAACAGCGCCAACCATCATACCTGCATATCCTGCTACCATGCAACAATTCCAAGTAAGACGTCTTTACTCGTGATTGCAAATTAAAAAACGGCTACGATTCATTCAATTTTGTAAAATTTTCCTCTTCGCGTCGTATTCTTTTATCACAATTACCTACTTCCACAAAAATACACCTTCAGCATAGCGGATGCTTTTTAAAATAGATGGGTAGTACAGATAAATAGTTCGCTTCCTGTAAAAATCAATTCTTTTTTTTTTCATTTTCACTCAATAGAAAACATTTTCTGAAAAAATTAAGTTTTCGTAGAGACTTACTGTTTATTTTAAAAAATTAAAAAATTCGACACGTAGGTAATTTCTTTTGTCAACATTTTTAAAACTCTCTTTACGAAAGGTGTTTCAATTCACAATGTTTTGAAATTTCGTTCTTTTTATTTTTAATACGAAAAAATCTCAACCTTATTGCCTCGTTTCGTCGAAACTTTAATAATGATGCGAATCGATAAAAATTTATTTTTTTACACATATCGATTAGCTCATTTCCTTTTTTTATGTTTGTTTTTATCCTTTTTTTCTCCCTGTTTTATTTTATTTTACAGTTATCAGATGATGAATGGCTCACTCCAAGTTTATTAGTTTAGGAAAGAGGAAATTCATTCGAATTTATGAAAAAAAATAGGCATACTTAATTAGGTATAAATAATATTTTACCTATATCTTTATGGTACGTTTACGAATGATGATTGTGATAAATACAAATATTTTTCATTGTGAACGCAATCAATATTCATCAGATAAGTATTTTAATACAAATCTATGTTTACCTCTAGGTATAATTTTGTTATAAATAATTCTCGTCGTGAGTACCTAAGTATAGTTTATTGTATGTACCTACGTATAAGTATAGGTTTAATTTCGTTAACTTGTGAAATACTTTTCTCGAGGATTAAGTGAGAAAATTTTTATCGCAGAAGAGTGTACCGAGCATAACTATAAAGCGGGTACAGCCAAGATGAAACTTGCTTTTGTCTTACAATACAATCAAAACTTTTTTACATTAGTACTTTTCAAAAGAATATTGAAGTAGATGTGTATTAATAGGCATTAATTTTATCCCAAAATAATAACGCAATAGGCTCGTAATAAGTTGGTATTAAACCTGCGATAGCGTCGAATAACGCGAGTTCTATGTTGGCCCTTTTAATCGTCTAAGTGAACAACGCTTGCGCGTCCTACAGATTTGTGCGTAATGTTTACATGTACGAGGTCATTGTTGAATGCGATGCAGATATGCCGTTTTAACTTTAAGCAATAACCTATCGCTTACCATGCTCGTACTAGCGAGTTTTACTCAAAACAAAACCGTCCAAAACGTTTGATAAAGTACCTACCTAGTAGGCTATGCTTCGAAATAATCGACAACATCCGAAAACACCTTTACATCCTTCGCTGAGAGTGCCATATTCCGTTGAACGTCTTCGCTCATACTAACTGCATATTTTTCGAATGCAGTTACATATTTAGCAAGGAAACAAAAATATAAAATGGAACAAGCCAAGTTGTCGTGACTTTTTTGCTCATTTATCTACCAAAATTATTTTTTTACTTTTCAAGTACCTACTGATCCATTTCAGCATACCTACCTGGTACCTACTTATCTTACTTATCAATTGAAAAATATTTTAAATATTTTTATATACCTAGCCTATTTCTCAAAAAAAAAAAAAAATCGACTTTTATATTTAACGCATTATGCATTATTTTTGCCTTTATAAGTAGGTACATGACTTCTAAAAAAAAAAAAAAAGAAAGTGAATGCGCGTTATCTTCACACTTCACCATCATATGTAGGTACCTACACTAATTGTTAGACGAATGCTGAAAAATCGATCGGTTCCAGCTGTTGTCGCATAACCCTCCTTACCCCAATGTAATGTATTTTATATTAAAATAAAATTCAAGTTGCGTTTCCTTTCTTCGAGGTAGATGCATGGAAATGGATACGCGCCTGTTCACCAACAGTAACTGAATCCATTATCACTATTCGTTATTTCCTACATATTCCTCGGTTGTTATTTTTCTCCCCTTATCAACTCGATATTATGTTTAGGTATGTTATTTACAGATCATTATGCAAATATTATTTAATACAGGTACCTTATGTAAAATAAACTACTTTAATTACACCTTAATATTTTATATAATTTTTTTTTTTTTTTTTGTAATTCGTCGTAAGATTTTTTTTAAATTCCCTACTCGTAGGTACCTTGTATTTGAAAAATTTCAACAAGTTCGCGTGTTTTTCTGGGTTCTCGAAAAATTCGTCAACTTCAGTATAAAATATCTGTGTAATACACATTCACGTAGCCATTGATAATACATTGACATACTTAGCTGTATGGAAAATACCCACTTACTTAAGTGTAAAAGCCGATTATTCATCTTCAACAACGAATCACATTCTGCAGTTTATTTGCTTCGTTTGCAAATTAAGCGTAAAATACTATTTCGTTTTATAGTAGACTCCGAATTATCCGACTTTCGGGTTATCCGGTACGAATTTATCCGATCTTACTTTTCGATTATTCGACCCACCAATGTCGGATAATCCAAATTTCCAAATAAACCATCTAATTTTTGATTTTGGAATGTATGTGAATAAGCAAAACGTACGTATTCACATTCAGTTCTAACAACGTTCTTTTCGTGGAAATCGACCCTACCTTGCGGTAAAAAATAATCTAACTCTTGTTACAGATTTTTTTTAAATTATAAATTTTGTAGGTAGGTATGTGTATCTATTTTAGTCGTATACAAAGCATTGTTCTTTCGTTTTTTTAAAATGTTTTTTTTGTTTTTCTGAGTAAATAATTTGCTTCCTCAAGTTTATGCACGTCATTTCTATGCTAAAAACAAAATTTTCGGATTATGCGACTTTTTTGGTATCCGACCCCTTTTCACCCCCCCCCCCAATTACGTTGGATAATTGAGAGTCTAAAATGTATAACTTTTTTGACACCATTTAAAAAAATGAATGCATTCAAGACGAACTAAAAAAGGATATCAAAATATTAAAAATTGTGAAAAAATTAAATACATAACCTTACGTAAAAAAAATGATAACTTTTATTCGACCAATATTGAACAATAAAAATTCTTCTTTAAAAAATAATAAGTACAACGAAATAGTAAATGTTATTGAAAGCTTAAACGCTATTGGATGGAAATCCAAAATTCATATCTACTTACGTACTAAATACCTATAATTATGTAAAAAATAAAACAAAGGCAATTGAATAGGCACTTTTTCATCACATTTTTCCATCAGAAATGCTATCTATTTGAGGACCGAAGTATCATCAACATTTGGAGAAATTTCCTAGAATACGAGCTAATTCTTTCTTCTTTCTCAACGATATCACAATTTGATAATAAAAACAACGTTACATCGATTGAAGTTTTTAGGTATTTGCATTGTTTCACTTTTGGTAATAGCAGTACCCAAAAAATAATCTCGCGGAATGGTAACATAATCGAAAAGTTTATACAACCCAACTTAATATTAAATACATAATAGGTAATAAAAAAAGTGCATTACCATTGCATTAGTATTTAAACTGAAACTGGATTAAGTAAATTAAAAACACTTGTTAAAAGATAAAAATATGTAGAGATGAACCAAACGTATCGATGAATAATCATTGTAGGTTTTTTGCCTTTGAGGAAACAACGAGTGAATTAGAGTTACAGTACAGTCTTGGCTTAATAATTATAAAAAAATTAACCACGTATTCGAGGACTAGTGAACTTACGAGCATATAGTAACAAAAGAAAAACAAATATCATGGTTTGATTTAGTTCAAATTCATTAATTCTTTACAACAATGTAAAACCATTTGTAAAATGGTGACGTTGTAATGTAAAATATTCTCCGGCGTGAATGTGACTGGATACTTGAGACCGAGTTTATTTTTGGTTAACTGCGGGCAACTGTGCGTATGCCTGACTAATATATGAATTGTATACTTCAATTTCCAGTGAGCCCACTGTTGAATGTACAACTCTTCTCGTAAATCTTCGACGCCGAAAGCACCCTGAGCATCGTGGATCAATTCGGGTCTCACATCTATCACATTGAGCTTAGCACTGATGCCTGCGTTATAATACCATAAATGTGGAACATAATCTTTATACTGGTCCATCCAAAGACGTAAAAACCTCGCGTCTTTATGAGCTATCAACGTCATCGTACCATAATTCACTTCGTCGACGTTCTCCAGTACCATCTCGTAACGTCTATAACGATCCATATTTTGTACAATGTATACATCGTTATCGATAAAAATACCTCCGAATTTTTGTAGTATCTGTATCCTAAGCAGGTCACTAGCGTGCCAAAGTCCATTCCAACTGCTCAGCTTTTGACCGAAAATCGAATCCATGAGTTCGATGTGGTGGAAATCGATGGTATCGTTGAATTTAGGTATTTTCAACAAACGCTCCCAGTACTTACCCGTGAACGAGGCTAGGTTCGTATGGAACATGATTTTATCCGGCTTTTGATGTTTGAACGCTGCTAGAATGTTGACGGCGTCCATGAAGTTGACTTCTTTCAAGTCTCCGTAACGTAAAAAGTGGACGTAGTTGGGGACGATAGGAGGTCCATTTTGTTGACCGGTTACGTTATCGAAACCTTCGAACCCAAGATCTAGATCAGTTGCCCATAAGTCGGATTTGCACAAGATGTATCTTAGAGGTATATTGTTGTATATGTGCATGATAAAACATATGAATAAAGCACCGAGCCCAGCCGTTACCAAATTAAACGGACTGTACCACTTGATCACCGGGTTAATACAAGGTTTCGTCCAAATGAACAGTTTGTAAAATACGAATTGAACATAGCCGATCAGTTTCATGATGATATCATGAGCTAGTCAACGGTTTCGATCGATCTGTAAGCTTAAGAATGAAATAATTAGAAACACAATATATTTTGTGAGCGAGTATAATCAATCACTACTCACCACGTTTCTTCGAATGTAAACAATATATAGCATGGTTCAATGGTGAAAGATAAAGACTACTTCGGACGATTATAGAATTTTTTTAAATTAAACCTACGTTAAGCATTTCAATTCAAATAGTTGAATTCAATTCGATAATAAATAATAAAGAAATGATAATTGATAACAGTTATCAACAAAACGCGAAGCGCACGCGATACGCGAGTAGCTTTCGTTTTCAGAAGTTTTTAAATTATTTGAAATTAGTATTTTTTCTTTGAAATAAAGCTCCTGTAGAATGAATTTAATTCTGATTTAAATACTTATTACACTAATTAATAGTTTAATTTACACTATAAATAAACACGTTTTCCAACGAAACAATGAAACATGATATTTATACGCACATTCAGATTCTTTACCCCTAATTTTGTATGATACAAAATTCGACCTTCTGATTGGCTTACGTGTTTATGCGAGTATGGACCAATTTCCATTTATTTTACATTACCGAATAATTATTTTTCATTATACAGGACCGAAAGTGAGTACTTTCGGTCCGGTGAAGAAACTTTCGGTGCCTTTATAATGAAAAATATCTTACAATGCAAGGACCGAACGTGAAAATTTT
>FIZV01030559.1:0-10926 GCA_900050545.1 Trionymus perrisii | reverse complement strand
GACTTCTTTTTGGTCCAGGAGTCCAAAAATGTGGTCAGAATTTTTCCCACCCCCCTCCTTCCAAATCTGGGCCGAACACAATAGCCTTCATAAATTCGGCTAAAAATCTTCGAATAAATGAAGTTCAAAAATTTGTTTCACAAATTTCTAAGAAAAAAAAATTTGAGGAAATTTTTTAAATACCTAAAATTTTTTTTGATTTTTTTTGTTTTTAAATTTTATTCTTTCACTTTCGCAGGAAACTAAAAATTTCTATAATTTTTCATTTCTGAGATGTCATAGTTACAAGCTGAGAAGTATCATACAGGTGAAAAAAATAATACCTTATAACGATTAGTTGCATATTTGGTTGCAGTTCTGTTGTGAGTGATTCATTTTAGATCGATACTTTTCATTCAATGATTAGGTATGCAACCAAAACTACTTGAAGGAAATATAATTCATCGTTTTATGAAACTTTAGGAGCTAAATTAAGTAGGTCTAGGTAAATGTTGATACAATATGTAACTTTTTCAAAGGGTGAGAGGGCTATTTTATGGAATAAATAGAAAATTCAATTTTTTGAAAACCTGTACTGTTTTTAGAAAATTTGAGTGCTAGAATTTCTTTCATATTCAGGTAATTTTTTTCACATTTTCAAAAATGATTGAATTGCCTAAATCGCAAATTTTTAAAAAATTGTCAAATTTTCTAAAATCGTTGAATTTTCTAAAATTTGAAAAAATTATTTGTTTTTTAAAAATTGCGGAATTTTTAACAGTTCTTAAATTTCTAAAAATTGCAAAATTTTCCAAAATTGTCGAAATTTAAAAAAAAATTGTTAATATGTAATGATCCCATAATTTTCTGAAATTGCAAAATTTTCATAAATTATTAAAATTCCTAAAATTCGTTGATTTTTTTTTAAATTTGAAAAAATTATTAATTTTTCAAAACTTTTGAATGTTTTAAAAATTGTTTTATTTCTACCTCTAAATCGGACTGCAAAATTTTCCGAAATTGCAGAATTTTAAAAAATCATTGAACCAATAATTTTCCGAAATTGTAAATTTTCAAAAAATAGGTATAAAATTTTCAGTAATGCATAAACTGTAATTTTTTCAGGAATACCTATTAAAGAATTCATCTCCCTCGACTCACGCATCTTCTAAATATATCAAAAGAAATATAAAACTAGAGCCCTAATAAAATCACATGAAAAAAAGTACAATTCAAAAACCAAATTTTCTTTTTACTTTTACTTTTAATTTTTTTTTTAAATTCTAATCTAAATTTCTTTTCCAATTTCCAATTTTTAAATTGTTTAGAAGTTCAAATTTTTAAAATTTTCTCTTAAGATTTCTGTTTATAGGTAAATTGAAATCAATTAAAATTTATCACCTGCGAAAATTCAACCCTGTGAACACTAAAGTCTGAATCGATGCGGAAATTTTTTTCAAGATCTTGCAGAATTTTTGAATCACTTTTACTTACAAAATTTTCAATTTTTTACTTTTTATAACCACTTTATAAAAATCTCATTTACGTAACTTAGGTATAGGTATAAAGTGCAATTTATGTCCATCTCACTGATGTAAATGTGCACTCATTTCCTAAGTTACGTAAAATTTTGTATTCAACTGAGAAAATAAAGTGATTTTGGACGATTTTGAATCATTGCCCGAGCGGAGCGAGGGCAATAAACTTCAAAAAATTTTCAAAAATCATTTTGTTTTCCTTGTTACATGAAATACTATTCTTTGAAACTTTTAAGGGAAGCCGGACTTCTATAACTTCCATATCAAATACGCCACTGATACACAGTGATAATTAAAATGTAGCAACTTTAGGTGAAAAATAATTTTTTTATGAATACTTTTGAACTTTGAGAAAGTTTTAGCGATTTTTAGTAAGTATAGTATAGTATACGTACGTCACACCTTCAATAAGTTTGCGATTTGATTATAAAAATAATGAATTACTACTACAGAAAGTAGCTTTGCAAATTACTTTAGAATTTTTTTTTTCATTCGTCAAAGCGATAAAAGTCGATTTTTGCGTCTTTGAAAACCTCCCGTTATATTTTTGTGAACTCAAAAAGTAAAGTTAAAATTGCTATTAATACCTATAAGATTGTAGCTACAGCTACATAGTACATACATATCTGTTTTGCATGTTTTTAACATATTCGATACAAAAGAGTAAATTAGCACCTATTTAAAAATCACATTCATCCACCATACCGTTCTATGAACCGGAAAAGTAAAAATAACCACAGTCATGCATTTCAATCAGCTCATAAGTACAAATATGTACTTACGTATTGTAAAATCTCTGCAAGTAGGTACACTTATAACCGAATACTGTGTGGTTTAGTGATATTTCTCTTGAAAACGAAACAAAATGTGCAGAAAAAAGTTGTTTATTTTAGACACTATAACTACATGCATTCGAAATATGAAGATAGCATATGCTTACGTAGACGACGCCGCTATTTCAATTTGTATTTATAGTCACCCGCAATGGTTGTCCCCAACGTCTAACTATAGCACCATGTTCGACGACGAACCTTATATTATTTCGGTACCGAAAGTGCGGTAACACTGTTACTGCATGGGTTTGAGTGAATCCGGTGAGTAGTGGAAAAATAATCTTCGTACTTATTTGAAACTTGATTGGTGCGCGTACCTTGGTGATGTTCGTTACAATGTGAAGTTTTCGTTTTTCACCGTGGTACGAGTATTTTCCTATTCGCAATTTTTCTCGACCAGTGATATGATAACTACAAGTGCATATATTTTTGTTCGCGTGTGAAAAGTAAAAATACATTGATTTAGAAAATAAGTATGTTAGATTTTTGAAATGGATACAATTTCATAAAATTTGGCCATTTTAGACACTCGAGGTATGTTTGTGAATTCTAAACGTTATAGCTTATCAGCGATATTAATACGTAAATAAATCAATGTTTGCAGAGAAAAAGATACTCAAGCCATTGAAACAGCTCGCTTCGTCTGTCACAAGTTTACGTCGGTATAGTTCTTTATGAAGTTCGTCATTCTTCGCCCACTTCAAGTAATTTCTAATTGCTCTATTTATCGTTTAAATCAGTGTCAATAAAAACCAAACGAAGCATTCGTTGGTACTGCAGTTCAATTTCTAAATTATAGTTACACTATTAATGAATTTTCATACTCGCTTCATTCTTTCAATTTTCCAAAAGCATGACCGCCTCGAACACTCGATTTTTTCAGTTTCACATGATTCACCTTTGATAAGTTATCTTATCATTGGATGGCTAGATTATCCATAATTTTACTGAAAACTTGGCTCATTATGAATAATATTTCCTGAAATTTTGATTTGCTTTTGTGGCTGAAACTTGCATCAACAATAAATAGATAGACTACATACAACAGTCGATATCTACCTTGGTGTATTTGAAATCAAAACTACCACATTAAAAAATGTATAATGAAAGAGCCACAGCCTAATGTACAGTACAGGGCTTACTACACTCGTTTGGAAGTTTCCATTATAATCATAGTTCTATTATACACCTGGCATTTCGCACGATTGATACGATTTATACAACGGTTAATATTTTATTGGTGCCTTTCAGTGGACTAAGTGATTATTACACGAAAAGGAATCGATGTAATGTCAGTGTGACTTAGGTTTTACCAACCCTAAATTTCTGACTCTAATATTTCTTAATCTATTTAATATTCGAGTACCTACATTGGCTTACTTTTCTCACGGGTGATGAAAGTAGAGGTACTCACTCACGTGCACGAGCACCATCTTGAAATATCCGCCAAAATGTAGAAAATTAATTTATAAAAAATTATGGAATACAGATGATAAATTGATTAAAAAATTGATAAATGAACTTATTTCGTGAGTGTCACTTTGCCAACAAACTTTTCCTTAGTTCGTTCTCTTAAAAAACGGTTCTATGTACCAAGCATGAGGCACGAAGCAAATAAATTAGATACCTCAGCCCAGTTTTAAAATAGTAAATAAAATAGGTACCTAAAAATCCAATTGACTCGTTAACAGGTATAGCATTTTTCAAGCCTTTTTAAGAAACCTAAAAGAAATTCGTTAAATTCATATCGATGAGACGGTTCTCGAGATGTTTGTTATTTCATAGTTTTCTTTAAACAATATTGAGCTTATCATTAGTGGACTTAGTACTAGATATTGCATACTTGTCGTATTCAATTATTCTAATAAGTATCTATGTCTATCTTATCTTTCGGAGATTCCATGCAAAATGAAAATTGTCAGTAGAAAGTACCTACTCTCGAATGATGATAATGCAATCGTAATAATAGTTGCAAATCCATTTTTGTTAAGTTATAATTGTATGTAGGTCTAGGTCTCTAGGTTCCTACTATATAATTTCCATCATCCTCAAGTTATCAACATGAGGATATAATTTTTTTTCAAGTTTTTGTTAAAGTAGGTACAATTTGTTTGAAATTTTTCCGCGTAAATATTTCAGAAATTTTAGTTCAACAACATATTGGTTAATTTTTTTTAAACTTAAATTTTTCAAAAATTTTGCCAAAATGATTTTTTGAAAGTTTGCTGAATTTTATTTCTAGTACATAAAAAATTGTCTAAATTCCGTTCAGGATGCACTCAATTCACTTTTGTGAATTGGTTCTCGAAATGTTTGATAACTAACTACTTCGGTATTGTATAGGGTGTCCCTTTTTGGACTTTCTATTTATTTTTTATTTTTTGGTCTTACCTACCTCAAAATTTGTTTTCTTTTATGTGAAAATAATTCGCTATTTTTTTCCCAACTGAATTTTGAGTGGACCATGGTTGTCCCCATTTTTAAAAAAAATAAAAAAATTGGCTGATTTTCAAATTTTTACATTTTTTTTTTGGCTATAATCCATCAAAATTATATTCCTTTTCACGAGAATTAATTCTCAATTATTTTATTGTTTTACATCGTAAAAAATTTGAAAATTTCAAATACTTATTTTTTTTAAATTTGGAGAAGAACTAAAAAAATATCATATGTTATAGATACGATTTTTAAAAAATCAAAATAATTAAAAGGTACTTATTTATTAAAAAATCAGCTATTAAAATGATTAAATTAAAAAAAAAGTAAAAAATCGCATTGAAGTGGAAAAATTGAAATTTTAAAAATCTCAAAACCTAATCTAAAAAATGAAAAAAAAAGTAAATAAATCAAATAGGGATGGAAATTGAATCATTCGAATGATGAAAAAGTATAAATAATTTAGAAAATTTTGACTATTGAAATAATAAAAAATTTCAGAGTTGAAAAAATTGAAAGGAAAATTAAAAAAAAAAATTAATTACTTATACTTACTGCACAATAAACATAGTTAACTATTTAGAAGCGAGTTTTGAATAATTAAAAATGGATTCAGGTCATCTCTGTTTGAAATCTCAGATAGGTTTCATCCCCATCCCCATCCTATACTTAATGTACGTAATTTATATTTAAGGTCTATACCTAGCTGCATAAGAACCTTCAATGAGGGAGTTAAGAATTTGAAGGGGTTGTTTTTCGCCCATTTTTATTGGTTTTTTAGGCAAATATTTTTAGCACGATCTTGGAAACATTTCTTTCGCCCCCCACCCCGCCCAATGATCTTCCCACCGAGTTACTAATTCAAATTAATAAATCAAAAGTTTCGGTTTTTAATAATCCATAATATTTGTATTATGAACTCTCTGTAAGGTTGCTTCACATTTTTTATACAAATGAGGAATATTCACAATGCATTAAAAATTAAACAGGTATGTGTACCTTAGTACCGTTAGGTTTTTACTTTTATCAGTCATCATTATGATCATAAACGTAGAAAATGAAATCAATATCTCGTATTTCTCCCTCAGGACCCGCATAAGTGCAAAAAAGTATAGGTACAGCTATGTTAATTGATTGTTAATCTATGAGTAAACAAAAGACCTGTTTTTACTTACAGAGTGCACACGTTTCGTACCAAGAGTTTAACTGTATTGATAACGAGGAATTTTTATTTTGACGAGACCAAATTGAACATAATGAAAAAAATATTGAAATATAACAGGATGCCCATAAATTCCACGAATACATACATCTTAGTAAGGCCTATGCTATCCGTCTAAGAAAGTTAACGATATGTATGTATGTACCTAAATATCTACCTAGGTCCTAGGTCCATACTGCAGTTAATCATGCGAAACATTGTAAGTACATACACATAAGTTACGTCTTGTGACAGTGAAATGTGAAAACAAAATTCGTGACTGGTGTGTCTGTACTAACAGCATACTAATTCCTCATTTTTCAAGTACAATAAAATAGATGATAATTACCGATTATTTCGTAAGTCAAAAAGCCAAAATATCATAATATATGCGTACTGAGTATAGCCTATGGAAGAATTTAAAATCACAGGCAAGTTCTTGTCGTCCTCTGTAGCACCATGCATAAGACGCTGACGAATAAAATCGTGACGAGCATTACAAGATGCGAAATATTTGATTTATTTCTCAGACACGAATAGTGGATCTGAAAAGTATCGCAGAGTCTATGGCTAATGGCTGAGCGGAGAATGTTTAGATATCACTTAACAAAAATGGGTCTATGGTCGAATATCATTAATCGTATCGCATCGTTTGATGGTTTTTCCGCTTGAAGAAGCAGTGAATTTCAGGTACATCACATTGTTATTCACGATGTTGAATATGTACTCGTACTTTTTTTATGACGAGAAAAATATATCCGTTACGAATGTTAGCAAACGATTGTAATACGTTGCTTTATCGTGGGAAATCGTTGACCCGTAATTTATTCTTCCGCATTGTCTTTGGTGTCGATGTGGTCATTATTTGTACAAGTACCTATGTAAAAATTTAAATTTTCGGCATTTTGGCTCTAAAAATGGTAGCATTGTGCTGTGGTAATAAAGTACAGAAACTAAAAAGGTAGGAAGTTCACGGTAAGATTTCAAAATTGATAGGCATCTGTATATATATAGGTATAAACTTGGTGAGAAAACAAGGAGATATTAATAGGCCTAAAACATGCATCGAATATTATAAAATAGGTAGTATAAAATATTCTTCAGAAATTACTTAGTTTAAATGAAAAAATGGCGTGATTTAGCAGATAAAGTTTAACAGCTGATGATATTTTTCTAATTACCGAGCGTGTATAACGTATTATAGCATATATACGAGTAGTGGCCCATTATTTAATTAAAAAGGTTACAAAATAGATAGATAACAACAATTTTCAATGAATATGTATTGCATGCAGTTGTCAAAAAAAAAAAAGTAAAATATCCAACAATAATGTACGTGACTATTCAATTTCATTCTACGTATTTTCTTTTATTATTCATGATGTACGCACTATAAATATAATAAAAATTAGACCATGTCGAAAATGGGAAGACTATCAGAGGTTGATCGATCGCCCGAACGAGGGATACAATTAATTAGGGATGTTTCTTAGTCGTGACTGAAGCTAATAAAACGAATCCCCAATCAAGCTTAGTTTTTATGGAAAAAAGAAGGGTATCAGTTTGCAGTGTTGATAAAGATGAAATAGGCGCCTGCTATAACGTGGAATAATTTTGGTGAAAAAATTTTATGGCATGGATACCTAGTTTACCTACCTATTCATTCGAATTTAGGATGATTTTAATATTTATTTTAAACGAAATACAAAGACGAGCTTATCATTCTACTAGATTCATTATCGAAAAACCAAAGTTTTTCTTTTATACTTACAGAAAATAATCCAGTTTTGAAGAAACTTGTCCTACTTAAACACCAACTTACATTATCACGAACCACCGAAACGTTTTCAAAGTAATTCCAAGCAATGACGAAAATCGAAATACCTATAGTAAATTGAATTTTCAACTTTTTATAGAGAAATTTCTTTCTCAAAAAACCTTTGAAATTTTCTTCTTCTAAAAACATGACATTTTTTTTTCAAAAAGAATTTGAGAATTTTTTATTGCAGGAAAATTTTTAAAAAATCTCTAGAAAAAATTGAGAAATTTATTCTCCAAATTTAAAAATTTGTTCCTTCCAAAAAACTGTTTTTTTCAACAAAAAATACATATAGATATGTAGCTATTTAGACTTTTTTCTCAAAAAAAAAAAAAAAAAAAAAATGGAGGATTTGTTTTCTAGAAGTAGTTTTGGAAACATCTCCAAAATAGTATTTTTTTTTTCAAAAATTTGAAAAAATATTTTATTTTTTTTTCAAAAAAAAAAAAAAAAAAATCTCCAATTAAAAGAAAAATCATCTGTGAGGTTTTTATACACTTTTTCTGAAAAATTATTATTTAAAAAAAAAACACTTTCTTTATTGAAAAAATATCTACAATTTTCCATTTGTTTTTAAAAATTGACAATTTTTTTTCTAAAATCATTTTTTCGAAGTAAAAAAAATAAATAACGATTTTTTCATCAATTTTTTTTTAGTGATTTTTAATCCAAAAAATTATTAGGTACTCATTTTTTTTTTTCAATAAATAACTATTCATAGGATTTTTTTCAAAAAATTGTCTTTGTAAAGAAAATTTTCCTTACTTGTTGAAAAAGAATTCTGCACTATACAATTGATTAAATTTTTTTTTTTTAATTACTCATTCTAAGAAATTATGTAAAAATTATTTTTCTGTCAACTTTTTCAGTCATCTTCAAGCCTAACAGCTTTTTTCCATAGATTTAAACAAAAAATTTACTTAATGGAAACTTATTTTCGTATCGAAAACAATATCTACACTTTTCTGTTTCGTTTTTTAACTCTCGTCAATTTTTTTTGTAATTTTGAAAT
The DNA here is from genome assembly GCA_900050545.1 of Trionymus perrisii. NCBI lineage: Eukaryota > Metazoa > Arthropoda > Insecta > Hemiptera > Pseudococcidae > Trionymus > Trionymus perrisii. Next base: position 2,108 of record FIZV01030559.1, on the reverse strand, counting down.
TTTACCATCACTCCTCTTACTCTCTCCCTCTCTCTATCTCTTGAGAAAACTCTAGTTAAGTCACAGTTGTCCTGTCACCTAAAACGGAAGGAAATCGTAACTCATTCTTTTTAAAACTCGAGAAATGAAAATATAAAACGTATGTAATTTGCAAAATCATGATTTGTGAAATTGAACAATCTCTTCTCTCCGCCCCTGCTGCCCTGGCTCACACCTACTACTGATAATTTTGTAACACATTTCGAGAAAAAAATTGCAAAATTTCAACCCAAGTAGCATTCTAAACTTCTGCATCGAATATTGCATAAAAATAACGCGAAATGAATAAAAATTATCAAATATTATTCATATTGCAACGAACTAAAGCGACTAACCGCGCTGGAACATGAGCACACGGGATGGAACCAGTTCTATAACAAATCATTACCGCCTGCCGTTTGCATATTTTATTACACACAGAGATAATTAATGACAATATTTTCACGCTCGCTTGACTACAAAGTGGACTTACGCATCGTATGACATAAAGAATTACACCTAGTCAGGTGAAGAAGATGATGGATGGACTCGTATTGAAAATCGCACCGATGAAGAATTTCGTCAAAAATACCTCGGATCGTATTTAAAAGTAATTACTCAACGATGGAATTTTTCGAACCTATAAAAATGTTAATCGTCGATTACCAGTACCTGCGCATCATGTGGGCCTCAGTGGAACTAGTTTATAACAGAAATATTTGGTAATGCTTTTTTTACGCAGAACCGATGATAATTTGAGGAAAGAAAAAACAAAACTACCACAATGTTGGATGTGATTATGTTGTAACTAATGGCGTTGGAAATTTCTAGCCGGAGGCGATGACTGACAACTCGATTATGTTTCATTCGGTTACATCGATCAATTTAGGAGACCTATGGGATTGTGCAAGGGTCAAGAGGAATTTTTTCGTCGATGGTTCATTATCAATTGACCGTGTACACCGATTGATAACGATCAGCTGGAATATCCGCGCATTATTTTCGACTTGCGGAGTGAAAGTCATACGCAGACGAACTTTTCGATGCATTACAACCTTGGGTGTTTCCTGCGACTAGGTATGATTTTGCATTGTGTTACGCTCCACTAGTCTTGATCCTTATTGAGTCGAGAATCGAATTTCGGAATATAATATCGAGGATGTGAATTAGTGCAGTGTTCAAGGTTATGGTGCGTGTGGAGAAATTTTAACGTACGCAGAAAAATGTCGAACTGCTGAGTGTTTATGGATGGGCATCGTTATATCTTTTATTTTTGTAATGTGTTTACTTAATTTCGTATAAAGATAAACACGATGGTATAAATATTGAATATTTTAAAGATGCTGCCGATGGTAATTAAACAGTGGATAATACCGAATCACGAAACATGTTATTTACGGTCGCCTAACTCCTAACTCGTCGAGTTATTTAAAGGCCACAAAGCCTAAGCTATCTTATATACATAATTATTTACAATGATTAAAAACTCGCATTCGGTAATGCACATAGGCTGGCACATTAATTAGATTTTCGCACAGATGTACATAAATATATACTCTGGCGGTAATAAACATCGAATGTATTAACTGTCCATTTAGCGTTCAGCACGCTATCTGTCATTATGCAAATACAAATTAATGATGTAAGGGAATACGCATAAAGTGTCGATAAATAACGACGTCTTCAATAACTTAGCCTCAAGATACAGGTACCCATAACCCTTCAAATACGTTACATTGTGAGGTATCTCCACTCACAATAAGTCAGAGGACGACGAAAATTCACGACGTTACATTACTCAAGGATGCTGCACAAGTAAAAAACGTTGAGTAACCTAACCTCAATAATTTTGAGTATGAACTAGAACTGCAATCAATTTTTCATTCGATACAATGGAAGGAATGGTGCGAAATGGATCAATGATGGCCTGGTTTTCGCGACCTTGAAAAGAATTTGGAAGGCTTTGATACATCCAAATGGTTCGATGTGCTGTTAAAACACTTCCTGCTTGGTGTGTGTATGTTTTTTTTTTTTTTTTTTTTTTTTTTTCAAAGAGACCTGTACTTTAATTATAAGATTATTTATGGAGT
>FIZV01030540.1:0-13256 GCA_900050545.1 Trionymus perrisii | reverse complement strand
AAATTTTCAAATGTCTCCAATTTTAATTTCTGAAAATTAGATTCTTCAATTTTTTCATTTTAAAAAAAAAATTCAATGTTTTTATAAATTCTAAAACAACAAATTTTTTCCAATCTCTTAAAATTCAATTTTTTTAAATTTTTAAATTTTATAAAATTATTCAAGTTTGATTTTTTTTTAATTTTTAAGTTTTTAAATTTATAAAATTTGTTGAATTTCTCAAGATTTATTTGCTTTTTTCAAGTTTTTTACTTTTTCCAAGTTTTTCAATTTTTTCAAAGTTCAGTATTTTGGAGCTTTTTTGTAATTTTCGCAAACTTAAATTTTCTGAAAAATTTCAATCTTTTCACATTTAAAAATTTTTAATTATTCAACGCATTAAAATTTTTCACTTCGAAAAAAATTGCAATTAATTTTTTTAATTTGATAAACTTGCTTATTAAAAGTTTTAATTACCTACCTGCATATTCCTAAGGAAAAAAAATAAAAACGGAAAGTTTATGAAGTAGCGACTGCTACCTCCGCTACCCTCTGTGGGCGCCCATGGTTTTTTGGTATGAGGCAAATGTAACACTTCTGCCCAAATAGAGTTGAAATTTGGTGAGTGTGAAAAATTTTGAAAACATTTTTTAGTATGTACGCATATTTACGATGAGATAAAAATTGCCTCTCTTATCATTTTTTGCTCAAGTTAATTTGAATGAAAAAATGTATGTAATGTACTTTATTTTGTGTTAAGGGCAAACCGCCCAATGATTAATTTATGTAGGGAACTAAATTTTGTTCTGTCCTATGCAAATTTTGAATTTCGAAAATTTTTGGAGAAAAAAAATGAAGAATACTTTTAATATTCAAAATTTAAAAAAAAAATACAATAATAAAAATGTACAAATTCTTTGTAAAGATGAATTATTTTCATGAACTAACATCAAAATTTTTACAGATCTTCAATGCATTGACAAAAATCACAAAATTTCAGAGAATTTTTCGCAGCTTTTAAAATAATTTCTAAAAACGTCAGAAGATTAATTATTAGAAATTTTTGTCAGCGAATTTCTCACAAAATTATGCAGACTTTTTTACAGAAATGAAGAAGGAATAAATAAACTTTGGAGCATTATTCCAAATTAAGAAAAAATAAAAATAAAAAGCAAATCGATTTATCTTATTAAACAGAATACACGTGAATCGAATTAGTGTAATTAAATAAATGAGCGATTGAATAGAGCACGATCATGTTGAAAACAGATTATTTAACTTAGAATGACGTCGGCGAATTTCTCGCAAAATTTCGCAAAATTGTTTACCTAGAAATGAAAAAGAGATACAATTTTAGAGAATTACTCCAAATTCAGGAAAAATCCCAAGTAGATCGATTTATCTTATTAAACAGAATACACGTGGATCGAATTAATGCAATTAAATAAAACGCACAATTATCTAAAGTACGATTAAATTGAAAACAGATTACTTAATTTAGAATGACAAAAGAAATGAACCCAATTAAAACAAGTATCTAATCTGAACTTATCAAATTTGCTAAGATTTACTTGGCTACATTCATTCTGAGATAAATCTCCGATTTATAGTCTCCAAGGATGGCAGAGCATTTTCATGTCATGTCTGACAAAATGCTTGAAAGTCATTCAAATTCCAAAAAATTTATGTTTCAGAATGTCAGACAAAATGTCTTTTCACTAAAATGCCTGATAAAATCGTTAGTTTGAAAGTCATTAAAATTTTAAAAAAATTTTAAGTTCAAGATGCCTGACAAAATATCTAAAAGCCAAAAATTAAAAAAAATTATGTTTCAGAATGTCTTACAAAAATGACAAAATATCTAAAAGTCAGCGATTTTTTTCAAAACTTATGTTGAAGAATTTCCAGAAAAATCGTTCACAAAATTTCCAAAGAATTTTCTAAAAATGAGAAAAAAAAATCGCAAAACTTTGAAGAACTCCAAAATTTTATAGGAAATTTACAAAACGTTCATAAAATTTAAAATTTTACAAAATGTCACAAAATTGTCATTAGGTACGTAAATTATAAAAATTGAAAATTTTTCAAAAAACTTCAGAAGATTTTACACCGATTTAGGAATATTTTTACAAGTTTTCAGAATATACCAGATTTTTTTTCAAAAAGTTTCAAAAAAATTTTCAACAATTCAGGAAAATTTTTACAAAACTTGTGAGAATTATTACAATTTTTAGAGAAGTTTCACAAAATCTCGGCAGATTTTTCACAAAATTTTCATTCTGATAGAGAAGTCTTGAAGTCCGACTTCTGTCCAAATTTTCAAAGAAATGAGATTTTTATGAAGTGGTTTTAAAAAATGAAATTTGAAAACCGCCTTGCAAAAGTGTTTTAAACATTCTGCATGATCTTAAAAAAATTTTCCGCATCGATTCAGATTTGCATGTTCCATGGCTTAAATTTTTGCATTTGATAAAAGTTTAATTAATTATAATTTTTAAACAGAAATCTTTAGAAATTTAAAAAAAAAAATGAACTATTAAACGATTTAAAACTTGAAAATTGAAAAAAAATTTAGATTGAAATTTTTAAAAAAAGAAAGGAAATTGAAGTGAATTGAAGAAAATTTTTGTTTTTCGATTTGTACTTTTTTTAGGTGGTTTTATTAAAGCTCTAGTTTCATGTTTTTTTTGATAGGGGATGATATCTTCTAATACCTATTCCCGAAAAAAGTTATAATTTATGCATTACTGAAAATTTGCAAATTTTTGAAAATTTATAATTTCGGAAAATTATTGGATCATTAAAAATTACCGATTTTTAAAAATTCGGCAATTTTGGAAAATTTTGCAGTTTTTAAAAATTCAATAATTATCAGAAATTTGACAATTTTTGAAAATTCCGCAATTTTTGAAAAATAAATAATATGTTTTTTTGAATTAGAGAATTTTAGAAAATTCAACGGTTTTGGAAAATTTAATAATTTTTGAAAATGTGAAAAAATTCAATCTGAATTTTAAAGAAATTCTAACACTTGAATTCATTAAAAATAATACATGTTCTTCAAAAAATTGAATTTTCTATTCCATAAAACAACCCTCTCCCCCTCAGAAAAAGTTACATGTATCAACTTTCTGAGGTCCCTATATTTTTCCTCTCAGATTCGCCGTTGTTTTCATTGAATTGCAAAATATTAAAAAAAAATTAAGAAACCAGATTTTTTTTTAAAATTTCAGAGAATTTTCGAAAAGTTTATTAATATTTCGCTAAATTTTCAATATATCGTAGAGATCTGGGGTTGCGTTCATTCGATTTCTAAGGTTTTTTTGCTACATATATTTAGCCAAAGAAGTGAAAAACAAAAAATTATGTAATTCGTCTCATTTTAATCCAAATTTTGAAAAAATTTCCCAAAATATTCCTCAATTTTCAAAACCCAAACCAATTTCACCTCACGAACAGTTCACAATGCAGAAAAAATTAGTGACCTAAAACGAAACAATGGAGAAGACTTTTCTTACGGTTCTGCATACGCTTTCTATTATCTACTCCCTAAATAAACCTACGTTACGAAACTACATGATGATGATTCCTTCCATAAAGAACGTTGTTATGTGATCACTGATAAGTGTATCGTATACAATTTTGTATCGTTCGGTCAGTCATATTCAGTAATTCGGTGCGTTTGTGACTTTATCATTGGTTGTGTTAAGGAATCGTGATAAGGAACAATTTGTTTAGTAATCAAAGCGTATAAGTGACGTGATGAAAATTAGAACAGCTAATAGATAATAGTAATCTCTATCTATGTGCGCCGGTTTAAGGTCGTGATCCGCGACAGATATTATAAATGGAAGTAGATTATGAAAAACTCTTCACTCTTGATCAGTTTTTCGTCGAGGCGATGAGCTGAGTTTTCATATGTACAATCGCCCATACTAAGTATAACGTATTCAACATTCACGGTCAACCGCGGTATAAATTTCGATTCGCTTTAGGTGATGTGCTGCGTATGAATCAGTCTTATCATTGACGCGAATATTGCCTGCCTAAATTTGCTTATCGTTCATCTTCAGATTACTCGTATAAACAAGATAAGTTTCGTTTTCGCGACATCGTAAAATAATCGTAATTTTAAATTCGCGTTTTAGTTCAGTGTTAGTGCTTTCGGGACTTGGATTTATCAAATTATAATTCGTAAATTATTCGAATTGTGAATGAAGTGATCGAACGTGTATTTTGTGACCAACTCTAGAGTAATTTCTCCTCAAAATGAATACCATACATTGTCAGAATCTCGATAGTAGAGGTGGGTCTCTATTATTGTTGTATTGTTTATTTTTATCTTTTCAATTATTGAGAATACATTTGATTGGCTACTTAGTTAGTTGATTTTAATCGAGGTGATAGGTTATTTAAAACTGATTTTTTTATTTATGAATGAAATTCTCGGGTTTTTATTATTTTCAACGAGTTGAATCGAATATCAACTTAGGAATTATACCTCTGTAATAGCTTCGCTAATTCCAGTATATAAGGTATCAAGTAGGTACCAAAGATGTTATTCCACATGGCATGGCATGAAAAATTGACATTAATTTTTTTCTTTCTAATCTTTTATATATTTCTAGTATCGATGAAATGGGTTGACAGGTACTTCGTACAACATAAGTAGGTAGTGTAAAAGTTTGGTTGAATTGAAGCTATAAATACTTGGGTGTGCTTCAGCGATTTCAATTTAATTACGTTTCTTAAGAAGAAATTATTTTTTAATTTATTGTAAGATTGTTGGATTTTTTGACAGGTTCTTTTCTCTTTCAACAAGTGAACACACAAAAATAACAAAAACGCATTGTTTTTGGTAATTTAATGGTTTTGGGAGGTCAAAGGGCAGACTGAATAGAAAAAACTACTAATCTGATTACAAATATTACGCAATTTTTTTTTTTATTTAAAAAGTTGAAAGTGGAGGAGGGCTTTTCTAGGTTTTTTATTTTCTAAAGTATTTTCCAAATTAAAAACACGAAATTTTTATTTGGATTTGATGGAAAACAAAAAAATTTATGAAAAAAACACATTCCAGCCCCTTCCCCAAAAAATACTTCCACTGGGGTGCAAAAATTTTTCTCATGATAGTTGACTTTTTGGGATGAGAGCGGTCAAAATACATACGTAGAATTTTGAAAAAATAAAAAAAATTGTTTTAAGAGGGAAAACTGTGGGAAAATCGGGTTGTTATGCGCTGGCGTCAAAGCCACCAACCGTAAAAATTCGAAAAGAACCTGGGTAGTGTAGAAGGGTCTTGGAAATGTAAAAAAAAATCCAACGTGGGCGCTCTGAAACTGCTCCCTCCAGCGCGATTTGAAGCGTTCAAGGTCGAATTCAAGGTCGTTTTAGTGGTGGAAAAAATTTGAAAAAATTTCGCAACACTTCTCTCGAGTACCTCTACCTTCGTGCCAAGTTTGGTAAAAATCGGTTGAAAACTCGAAGATATAGAATTTTTAATCTTAAAATATAGTATTTCGAAGCCCCCCCCCATGAAGGAAGGTAAAAAAAATTTAATTATAAAATGAAAAAATATTTCATCTTGAAAAATTATTTTTAAAAAATAATAAAAAATATTCAAATTGAAACTTTTTTCTTGGATAAAAGTTTTTTTTTTATTCGTAAAATTGTCCTTCAGGATACTAATTTTGGGAAAATAAATGGGAACAATACACGTGCATTTTTACTTAAAAAAGAGAAAAATTTGGCTTCCTAAAAAGCGGAATTTACCCCTGAATAAAAAAGTAGGAAGGTAGATAGGTACCTTACTAATTCATGCGATCAACACCTTGCACAAAAATAAATTCTATAAAAAAATTAATTTGCATTCCTTCGCATTCGGAATGCTTTTCTTTGTTTGAAACCGTTTTCTTGGAATACATTTTTTACCATAATACGAGTATGTAACTGAAATTTGCAACAATGTGATTTGAATTCCTTCAAATTAGTTTTAATTACAGCGATTAAAATTTTTTTCAAAGGGCATCGAATACCATTCTAACTCAATTGTTTTTTTGTTTTTTTTTAAATATTTTACTACCAATACATTTGAGAAATATTTCATGACGGAAGTAATGCCTCGTTCCTTATCAAATCTTACAAATTACTTTGATATCGATAAAACCGAATTTTTTTGTAGGTACCTATTAAACAATTTCAATAAAAATTCTAATTTTAAATTCGAGTTATAAGGGTTGAGAAAATTCTAACCCAAGAAAAATTTATACTTTCTAAGTAAGAATATAATAATACCTGCAATAAGGAATACATTTTTTATTCGTGTCTTATGTAAAGGAAAGGACTGCATAAAGGTAGCATTGTATTCCATGTTCGATAAGTTCGGAACAAAAAACGCAGCTAAATTTTTTGCTTTATCATTGACGATTTGTAAACACATAATAAAAAGGAAGAAAAAGTGTGAATAATTTTAATCTAACATTGAAGAGGCATGTAGTATTGAACAGGTATTGGAATATATTATTATGTCTAGTAAAACTTGCGTTACAAAGAGAGGTCGATGATCGATTACACGGAAAGACTTGGAAATCTTATCAGCCTTCAATGGTGCATTTCGGCTCGGCATTGGCCACCTTCATTGAAAGTATCATCTTCTTTTTGCCATTTTCTGAAACACATTTGTACCTATACCTATGTGAATGGTACACGTGAAAGTATACATTAGTATGTATAGGTTCAGGTACCTGTACCTAGACCTAAACATAAGTGATATTTTTTTATTTAGGTATTTCTACATGAAATTTGAATCGTTAGAAATTATCTACGCGACACGTGGTAATTTTATTATGTATTTAGGTTCTCACAATGATTTGAATTTTTTTTCGTGTTTACTTTATTACATTATTTTTTTATCGTAACCTTCAACCCTTGATAATGAATGTTTGCTATTGAACTTGTAAAATACGTACCACACTTGTCTTTATTTTACCCTTTCGGTTGCTCATTATCATTCGTACAAAGGATGTCCGGCGAGTAGTGGAGAATAGTTGAGATTTGGATATAACCGAGGATATGTGTGCATGGCGCCTATCTTTGTAAATGAAGGCAATAGTTTTTTGAGCAAAATGGTTTGGCAACATTGCATCACAAACATTTTCCCACCGTGGCTGTGTATAGCACTTCAAAAACGCAAAAATAGTTCCAATCACATTTGGAATGCCTAGCTCAGAAATTGAAGGAGTTATGGCAACTAAGAATTCTTGCTAAAAGTACTGCCTATACCTAAATTTATCGAAGATCGCTGAGTAAACATGATAATTGCCAAATTCCATCAAGACAATATATGAAACAGGCGTAATTTTAAATTTTTTGAAAGAATTAAAAAAAGTTGAGTGAAAAAAATAAAAATTGTTCTTTGAAAATAAAGGCGCTGTTTTGGCTTTAAATGTCGCAAATGCTACCAATTATCAAAAATTTTGAGTCCTTTTATTATTAAACTTGAGCAAATTTTTCACATGTTTAAATTAACATATTTCCTCTTGAAATCCATTTAGGGTAAAAGTAAAAAAGTGGGGATCAATTTCTCATGGAAAGGAACAGGTTTGATGGTTAGGATAAAAAAAAAATGCGAAAAATTGACAATACGTTCATTTTTCAATTTTGTTTTTTGGACGTGACTAGGGATTGCTTGAAATTTAGTTGAGGCAATAATAAAAAAATTATTTTCTAGACAAAATTAACAACTTGAATATCAAATTTGAAAATTTTTTGCTCATTTTTTTTAGTTTTTGTATTTTTTGAAAAATTAATTCTCCCCCAAAGCTACCTCTTGAAATTTAATTAGGGGGAAAATAAAAAATTGGTAATTACTTCCCATGAAAAGAAACAACTTTGTTCAATTATCTTAAAAATGGAAGGCTAGCTAGGCGCCTTTTAAAATTCAGCTTCGGAATAAATGAAAAATGTGGGATTATTTTTTCGTAAAAAGGAAACAATTTTGAGGGTTAAACCAAAAAATATCGAAAGTCAAAAATAAGCAACTTCATACATTTTTTATGATTTGTTGATGGAATTTTGAAATTTTTGTGAACCACTGCCCTCTCAAAATGGAGGTAGGCGCCTGATATCCATAAAGTTTTTGTTTGTTGAACTCGTTTAAATACAAATTTCAAATATCCTCCACCATTTACCGTACAAGTATTTTTTTAGTCTGCTCATCGATGTTTTACTACCAATATTAGTGTGTACTTTTGAATGATAGTGTAAATTATTGTTCATTTCAAATAGTCCAGCAGCGTTGGTAATTTAAAAATGTAAGTACGATGGCAAGTATTTTTAATGAGTCACTTTGACTTTTTTTTCTTCAAGAAACGTCTTTTCTAACGAATATCAAAAATATTTTTCAAAAAAAATAAATATAAATTCCATTAGATTACTAATAAGTATGCAAGGTACTTAATTGATTTTTTTTTGACGAATTTACGAATAATTAGGAGAATTAAAATGATTTTGAGCTCGAAAAAATATTCCAAATAGTTATGGAACAATTAAAAAAATATCAACGTACAACGCTTTCGATCATCGAATTAGTCAGCAACGTAGGGCTGGTTTTTTTTTCTTAATATTCCGATGGAAAATACCAATTTGGAAGGAATTTTTCAGAAGGTCGTGAGTGCACTGTGTACGCACATCCTCCATGGTATAAGTATAATTCCTGTAGAAAATGAAATAATCACGATGACGATATTAACCTCATTGTGTATTCCATCTTCCCCTCCTTAGAAAGCGTTTTTTTTCTAAAGAGAGCAGGCTAATGCGGGCGCAATCGTGTGCTGTTCCTGAATCGCGTCTGTTACAAAGAACTTGAAACTCGTCGTCGGGGTTAGTCAGTTTGTAAACGGGACAGAGTAAAGTTTGTTTCGCCGATATTACTTAACTTATTGTGTGTAAGTTTTTTTGTAAATTTATTCGACTATCAAAGTTTTGAAAATCTTTAGCAATGTGGACCACCGTCAAAATGAAAGGTACGTGTTGATTTATATCTACAGCCTTGGTTAAAATTTTACTCTCGAGTTTTTCATCAACTCGCACGAGTAAAATTACCGCTGCGTAATTCCGCTCCTTTTTTTTTATTTGCGGCTTGCTGGAGATTTTTCATTCAAGTGTTTATAGCTCTTGATACGATAATCGTAAACGTAACTTAGCTACGTGTTAATTTTAATTAATTGATGGTGGGTTGAGTTGAGGTAGTATAATTTAATGTTTTCAAAAATGTACCTAAGTTCGTAAATTTTACATCATTATGGGTATATATTATCATATTTTCAAACATTGTAGAATCTTTATGATTCGTTGTTTGAAATTTTGCCACCTACTGTAACGTTCGAATGGTTGAAAATTTACAATTTCATCAATTCAGCTGTTGTTAATGTACCTAGCTAATTAATTTGTCTACATTATGTAAATATCAAGTACATCTATACCACTTTAGTGAAATAATTGTTTCCTTTTTGCGTTGGAAAATTTTCAATTAGGTAATTTGGATTGGAATATTTTTGGTACAGGTCACCTACAGGTGAATAGATTTAGTTGACAAATTTTCCTTAATGATGAATATTTTTTTCTCAAGTGACACAGTTGAGACATTAGCAGTCTGAATCAGTTATTTATGTAAAATTGAAAATTCCTTTCCTGATTTTGTCCTTGAAATTAAAAAAAAAAATCAAAATTGTTCTCACGATGCAGGCTTATTATTTTCTCATTATTTAAAAAAAACTTGCCACCATTTTTTTTCTCCAATTCTTTACTTTACAGTATGCTCTATGCTCAATTTGCCCAACTTATTTCAATCCAGATTTAAAACAAAGTGTCATTATGTGTTCGTCGAATTTTAAACGATTGCTCATGACACAGGATTTTTTTTAAACGAATCAACTACCGGTGAAATTCATTACCTAGGTGAAAATATTCACTAAAATTGTAACGAGTATGGAAATTTCGACCTAGGATTTTAAATAGTAGTCATTAATCACGGGTATTTGGTCAAAGAGAATTATCCAAAGTAGGTATAATGACGAATTTTCCAGTTTCACAAGCCAAAAAAAAAATATTAATTTTCGGAGGCGGTGAATTGAAAACAGTCGAATGATGAGAGTAATTAAACGTCGATTTGTTAATGTGTTTGTAATGATATTGTTTTGATGCGATGATCAATTAAGTACGTAAAAAGACCAAACATATAATTAGTCCGGTATATGCCATAGGTAATCTACTGCATTCCCTCCCCTCCTCCCGTCCAGTCGATCCTCTGAAACTATATTTTCTTTGTAAAGGAAACATCTTAGGGAACATTTTAAGCCTTATTTCCCTACATGAAAGTTGATGATATTAAAAAAGATGGTGGCCATTTTGAATGACTCGTCCATCAAGAAATTCCGAACTTCACTAACTTTTCAAATAAGTACGCGTATAACAAAAAAATGGTCACAACCAAAATTGAAATTCGTGAAATTTGCAATAAAAAAGATCATAATTATCTCTCAGGTGAACGGGTGACTCGAATATTCGCCTCAAAATATACACAAGTTGAAAAAAAAAGGAGAATCGCTTCATTCTTGTAGTAGACCAAAAAAAATAAAACAAATTATGTTTGGCTTACATGAATTTTTTTTATTTCAAAATGTTTCTTCGGTGTCCTGATTAACCACCAATTAGTCTCCGAACATCATCCCTCAGGAAATCTTCCAAAAATGTGGACCCAAAGTTACTCCTTCGGTGTTTTTCGCTTATAACTCTCTAAATATGCATTCAAACAGAAACCTTATCATAACTAAACTTAAAGTAGACACAATTTTCAACAAAAAACATTATATTCATTTTTTTCGAGAAGTTGACGGATGGCGTGAAAAACGCGTCAAAATATACAGGGCGGAAAAAATGAAGATTTTGTCTTCCATTTCCGCGAATAACATACTACAATTTCCATAAGCGGCAAATAAATTCGAAAAAAGGTCCCCACTCCTTTTCTCTCTTGAAGTGTACCTATAGATTGTGGACACGAGTGAACTCCTCTAAAAAAAAGTCAATAACTCCAAGTTCAAATAAACGTTGGGTTAGGTAAAATTTCCTATTTTCCTAGAAAACCTCTTCCACTTATTTTGTTCTACAATTCAACGGCGACTTTGAATCTCATTCGTGGAAATGGGAGATAATCTTTTCACACTGTAAACTTTGACGCTAATTTTTATTACGCAAACTGTATTTCGGAAGAATGCAGTGAGGGAGGGAGAGCGCAGTACATCAACCATGGCATATGCCAGGATAAAATAATATTGTTTATTTTTTTTTTAGAAACTTGAAAGGAATTAGGTTCTTTGCTTCCTTTGACAGATATTTTTTTTAAATTATAAAAATTCAAACATTATCATAATTTGATTTTAAAACTGGCTAGCCGTCGAGCTTTATTGAAAATTTTCTCAATTTTTTACGATAACATCGTAAATCTCAATTTAACTCTATCGTTATATTTATAACACGATGGAGCTAAGTATAACATCAGCTTTCAATTACGAATTAAATAATCTGATGTTAAAGTTAATGGAAAAAGTATGTCAGTGGAATTAATTCACTTCCTTATGAATGTAAAATCGTACCCAATTTATTTTTGTCCTGCAGTGTATTTTTTTTTATTCCTGGGCAATGGACATTGTGCAATATTATTCAAAGCTTTTTGAATAGAATTATCTCGCAATTTGTAAGTGTGAACTTAGGTACTCGAAATGGAAAATTTGATAGCTCACGATGGTTGACATGACTACACGTGCGAGTTTAAAATCGGACTCCATGTTGGGAAACAATTGATCCCATGTGGTTATCACGTTACACCATCAATGATGGCGATTGAAGACGGGTTCTCTTCTCTCATTTTTACAGCAGCCCGAGCCGGTGGACCGCGTCACCGCGTTGCTTGTTCTGGTCATGGTACAAATACTGGAGAAACTACCTACAAATTGCACAAACTTCTCGTTTTTTAACGTAACTACATCCAATATTTATACACGAAGGTTTCTCGAATGAAAAATCGATCGATGTTGCGCGAGAAATTCATACCCTCCGTACTCGTATTTTAGCAGCTGCACTACTACGACGTTATTATAACTCGCCATCTTTGCAGCCACCTATGCCTGTATTGTTTGTTAATCGGTCATTTTATCGAGCTTTATTTCAACCGGTTTACCCATATTTGCACCAATTAATTACTTACTCGTATTTTTAATTACTCGTGTAAATTTTCTATAGAAAAAAATTAACCGAAAATTATCGCTAATGATTAATCACTTTGGCTTTGAACTTGAACGTGACTTTTAAATCGTTTCTAAATTTATATCACCGAAAATATCATTGAGGGGGGATTCGTGCAGGTGTTTTCTGTTTTGATTTCTTCCGATTTATTTTTCATTCCGGTGTTGTACAATTTGTAGTTCGTCGAAAGGTGCAGGTATTCTAGGTATACTTGGGATTTGAAAAGTTACGGCAGTATTCTGGCATTTACCGTAACTGTATGTACGAGTGCATACCTATGTATCATCTTTTTGGCACGTTGTACTTGAAAATCATATGTAAGAAACCAAGTACCTAGCTACCTACTTACCTATTCGCTGCACGATGTCGGTTTTTTAAGGCTCATTTATTATTTATGGCTTTCAAAACTTCAGAAAACCTTGACAATGAACACTGTGGATAAACTTGAAATTTACCATGGCCAATTAGCCGAAATTACAGGGGTTTGAAGAACAGGCTGGAACCGAATATTATGAATTGAACTCAAAATTCGGTTTGATTAATCTTGAAATTTTATAATTTTCGAAATGAGAATATTTGAAATGAAAAAATAACACTAGTAATTTTTCACTCCTTTAATAAAGAGTGAATAGGTAACAATTCAAACAAGATGGGGAAAAATCGATAATTTTTTTTGATGATGTTCTTAAAAAAAAAGTAGTAATTAGGTATAATAATAAAAACACTTAAAAACACATTTTTTAAACTAAATTTTGAATAAATAATTTTAAACTGAACTCATAAAAATTGATTTTGAATAAAATTCTAAAAATGTGATCTAAACAAAATTTGAAAAAAATACATATATACATTTTTAATAAAATTCTACGAAAATTAATATTAATGTACCTACTCAAAAAAATTTACTTTGAAAAAAAAATTCAAAAAAATTTACTTTAAAAAAAAAAAAAACTGAAATTTTAGAAAATTACTATATA
>FIZV01030490.1:0-17621 GCA_900050545.1 Trionymus perrisii | reverse complement strand
TATAAAAAAGTGATAAAAAATGTCATATTAAAAGTCTGACCAAAAGTCAGAAAAACGTTAAAATCATCGTTCTAACAAAATATCAGAAAGTCAAAACTGCCAAAAATTTATGTTTTCAAAAGTCATAATGACTTAGCGTCTCGGGGATCAGCGTCACGTGGGATTTTGGAATTACCCCCAGAGCAAAAAACATATCCATGCTAAATTGTAATTTTTTTTTTAAATCGAATAAAGTTTATTGGTCCATTTATTGAAAATATGTTCCAAGTTTGATATTAAGAAGAAATCATTTAACCTTCTTGGATTCCTCCCAAAAAATTGATATTTTTATCGTAGATTTTTAAAAATTTTATACATTTACTTACATCTTATTTATTTTTAGTATAGAATTTTTGTCCTCTTCCATTAAAAAAAAAAAAAAGGAAAAAAAAGTCGTCGTCTCAACAACATAATAAATATTTACATCGTAGCAAGCAAAAGCTAATACAATTTCAATCCGAACCTCCTCACCGGGGTGCCATTATCGTAAACTTATTCGTTCTCCGAAGAGAGTGCATTTTCAATCGGACACACCGGAGCGAAATCGTAAATACTCTGCGAACTGCAAAGAGATCGTGAAACGTACATAAGTCGATTAATTACAAGCTAAAAGTGAATCCTCGAGCCCCGTTCTTTGTACTCCTACTTACCTCGTTGATCCTTTAAAATGCGCTCGCCTTCGGTGCCGGAGTCGATCCAAAGGAACTCTCCCTTTCTGCCTTTCTCTCGGGCATAATTATACGTTCAGATTAAAGTCGTATGTCGACCGGCTGAGCTCGGGAGGCGGGCGCAGCGACGACGAAGATGGAGTATTATCCAGAGAGAACTGCGTTAAAAAAAAAGGCATTAGTCGAACGATACGAATCGGTCCACGAGTAAAACAAGATAAAAAGACGCGACCCCGTAGACTGTGGGCTCGCGCATCGGGGTGTTGATGAATTAATCGTATTTATAGATGCAGATGCAAACGGTTTAATCTGAGGATTATTAACGTGGGTAAATGGTGCAGGGTGTGAGAAAGAAAGGCGAGAAAATTAATAATAGAAGATGAGCAAGGGTTAGACTACGAGTATATTACTACAGTATGTGAAGTAATTCGTCGTCATCGTTGGAAAAAAAAACCTCCTCGGATGCTCGTTCTTCGAATGATTGATACTGGAGCACTGGAGCAGTGAGGCGGGTTAAGTTGAGGATTTGTCGAGGATTTTGTCAAACAAAACGAGCTAGGGGTATAAGAAAAAGGTTACTATTTTGTGTAATTCCGGTCTCGACGCGAAATGTGTCGCGTGTAAAGTGATTAATACGTGGGGGTGGAAGAATATGGCAGATATTAGGAAATTCGTCGGCAACTTTGGTGGAAAGCTCGATCAGTTATTCGGTTGAATGGAGCTTTCGATATGTAAATGTATTAGTATCCGGTATACGAGATGTACTTCGAAGGTACCCTAAAGATGGGCATGGGAATACACGATGGCGACGAGGTAAGCAAAAAATGAATGCAAAAATTGTCGCTCGTGTACTTTTTCTCGTATATTCCGCTGTTCGACTCGACGTCGCTTATTTTTAACCCAATTTGAAATTTTTTCACTCTTTTATTCGACTGCGTTCGCGAACAAAATGCAAATTTAATCGTTTCCTTTTTATTGTACGCTTTTTAAAAGCGCTTTCAACACGATTAAAGGCAGGCGTCGACGTACAGTACAGTACGAAAAATACTGCACTATCTAAACCCAAAGAGAATGAAACGAAGCAGGGTCAGGGTGGAAGGATAGAAAAAGACGATATTGACATAAGAAATCGTACAGCAGCGTTGTTCTTTTCTAAAACCGAGTTGTTCTTATCGTAGTACATTCTTCTTACGTTAGCTAGGATCTTATAAGTATGTGTATTGTTGAGTCGCATATGCAGCGTAAGCATACACAGAGAGAGAGAGCAAAGGTTACCGATGCTGGAGGTATGTACCTAATAGCTTCTGTATATACCATATAACGTCTTCATCGATCGTGTAGCCCTTTTTTATTATGATTTATAGACGAAAACTAACCCTCGCCAATAAAATGTAAAATTCGTGCCTGCCCTTAACAGTGCGATGTCGTTGCGGTAAAAGAATTTCTCAATGTGCCCATTCTTGCTCCGAACGCCCTCCCAAAGTCGGCACATTTTCGCGAGATTTACGAAGCTTACCGTTTTTAAAAATGCGATTTACAGTGCTCGTTATGGCCACCGAGATGCCTTTTTTTTTGTAGATGATTTTTCCCGCTTTCTTTTTACTTTTTTTTTCGCTGTTCAACGAAAAGCTCGTATTATATCTTAAATGATTTTATAAATTGTTTTACGTATAAGGGCTTACGATGAATTATATTCGAAAGTTGCATTGGTCGGATACGTATACAGGGTGTCTCGTAGTGAAACACTTGCACTAGGCATCAAGGAAAAAATTGATGAATTAAATTGCCTGTCTTCAGAATTACCAGAGCACAATTTTTTTTTTACGAAATCATTTTTTTTTTTTCATGAAATAAATTTGCGATGTATTTTTACAAAATAAATTTTCACGTTTTTCAAAAATTTGTAAATTTTAATTTTTTTTACAAAATGAAATTATTTTTTTTTTGCGAACTTTATTTTTTTTTTACAAAATAAGATTTTCAACAATTTTTCAGAAAATGAAATTCGAGATTTTTTAAGAGTAAATGGAATTTTTAATCTTTTTTTTTTTTACATATCTATAGTACCTAATTTATTTTTTTATAAAATTCCCTTTTTCTCCCACAACATGAAAGTTTACTTCTTATTACAATTTTTTTGCACCAAAATCGAAATTCCCCTTTTTTTTACAAAATAAAAATTTATTTTTGATTGCAAAATGATTTTTTTCCACAAAATAGAATTTTTGATTTTTTTTGAGGTTTCTTAGTTATATTTTTACAGAATAAATTTTTCACTTTTTTCAAAAAATTGAATTTTTTACAGAAAGGGTTTTATTTGGAAAATTCCATTTCAATTTTTTTTTGCAAAATTTTATTATTTTTACAAAATAAAATTTTCAGCAATTTTTCAAAAAATGAATTTCGAAATTTTTTGGGAGTAAATGGAATTTTTAATCTTTTTTTTTTTACAGAATTATATTTAGTAATTTCTTTTTTTATAAAATTCCCTTTTTTTCCCACAACATGAATAGTTTACTTCTTACATATTACAATTTTTTTGCACCAAAATCGAAATTCCCTTTTTTTCTACAAAATAAAAATTTATTTTTGATTTCAAAATGAATTTTTTCCACAAAATAGAATTTTTGATTTTTTTTAAGGTTTCTTATATTTTTATAAAATAAATTTTTCACTTTTTTCAAAAAATTGAATTTTTTACGGTTTTGTTTGGAAAATTCCGTTTCAATTATTTTTTGCAAAATTTTCTTTTTTTTTACAAAATAAAATTTTCAGCAATTTTTCAAAAAATGAATTTCGAGATTTTTTGGGAGTAAATGGAATTTTTAATTTTCTTACAGCATAATTTTTTTTTTCTTTTTTTACATAGCTAGTATTTTTTTTAATGAAAATTCCCTTTTTTCCACACAATATGAAAGTTTACTTCTACATTTTTTTTTTTTTCACAAAATGACATTTAATTTATTTTGCACCAAAATCAAAATTCTATTACATAATAAGTTTTTTTTCCACAAAATGGAGTTTTTGATTTTTTTCAAGGTTTCTTTTTTTTACAATATAAAATTTTCAATTCTTTTAAAAAACTGAATTTTTTACAGAATAAGAGGGTTTTCACTTAGAAAATTCTATTTCATTTCTTTTTTGCAAAATTTCCACTTTTTTTTACAAAATAAAATTTTCAACAATTTTTCAGGTAACGAAATTCAAGATTTTTTGGGAGTAAATGTAATTTTTAATTTTCAAACAGCAAAAAATTGTCTTCTTTTTATACATGCCTAGTAATTTTTTTTTTTATAAAATTCCCTTTTTCTCTCACAAAATATTTTTTTTTGCACCAAAATCAAAATTCTTTTTTTTACGAAAAAAAATTTATTTTTGATTATAAAATGAGTTTTTTCCACAAAATGGAAGTTTTGATTTTTTTTACAAAATGAAGGTTTCTCTTTTTTTTACTTAGGTACAAATAAATAAAAATTTTCACTTTTTTTAAAAAATTGAATTTTTTACAGAATGGGAGGTTTCACTTGGAAAATTCTATATAATTATTTTGAATTTTTTTGCATTAATTTTATATTTTTTTACAAAATATTTGTTTTTTACCAATTTACTTTTTTTATAGAATAAAATTTCAAGTTTTTTTTTTTTTTGCAACAAATGGAATTTTTAATTTTTTACAATAAAAATTTCTTCTTTTTAGATAAAATTTTTAATTTTTCATCAAAAAATTCAATTTTGCCTTTTTTTTGTACGAAACGGATTTTTTTATGATGTAATATTTCTTTTTTACTGCAAAATGAATTTAATTTGTTCACATGAGAATTAATCAAATTTTTCAGAAAATAAAATTTTCAATTTTTTTCTCAAAATACAATATATTCAATTTTTTTTCAACAATTAATTTTTTTTCAGTTTTCATCGCTTAAAAAATTAATTTCTTCATTTTTTTTACAATTTAATAGGGGTATTTTACAATTTTTTACGAACTCAAAACTCAACTTTTTTGTGTAAGTTATCTTTAAAAAATTAAATTTTTATTTCTGTTTAACAGGTATAATTTTTTTTTTCAAAAAATGAGCATTTTAGTTGTTTTTTTCCTTTTTCTTTTTTTTACAAAATAAAATTCATAGGTATTGAAAAATTCTATGCTTATCTACTCATATAATTTTCAGTTCTTTTTTTGCAAATATTTTCTCTTCAATTTTTCTATAAAATATTATTGTCACTTCACGGGGCACCCTGTATAAATGATGTATATTTTATATACCAAAAAGGGTGTATTTTTCGTCTCCGAAAACCTTATCGGACAAAAAATTATTGATAGACGGCGCAACGCCGGAGCCATATCCAGATTATGGAATATTTTTCGACTATTCCGGTGGCTGGACGGACTTGTGGACATAGGAGTGAGAAAACAATAAGGGGATCGGTGAAAGGCACGCTATACACGAAAAACGCTTCGAGGGAGAAAGATCTGGCCGCATAGAAGAGAATCAGTTAACGCTCGCTTGGTACGATTATTGAATAAACTTTGAAAGCCATGCACGACGAATAATAGCGTAAAGATTACGTATTCGAAAAGATCTGAGCGAGCTTGTATGCTGGTGTATTTGTCGTCTACGTTTCTTTGTGCCGTTGTAGGTATAGTACTCGGTGCATATATGTGTAGGTATAAGGTATGGTACACGCGGTTAAACCGTGTTTTATCCTAAGCTATTCACCTCGAGGTGGAATTCAAATAACATTCGCCACTGGAAACAATACGAGTATATGTCGCAGCGAAGCGGAATAATTTCCAATTCTACCGACTGCGACATCGTCCACTGACCGAGTAATTTGAAAAAACAAAATTCGCTGCTTTTTCATTCGGATTTATTCGCGTGAAAAATTCTTCACGTGTGGGTCAACCTCTCTCTGTTTCTACTCGGTGGATTAATGAAATTTATACGTTGCTGGAAAAGCACCAGATTTCGTTGCCTGGCAGGGTTATTCGACGTCTTTGTGCAAAGGACTCTTATTACAGCAGCATGTGGTGCATTCGATGATGCAAATCGGTCGGTATGGTAATTTTGAGAAGTTAATTAAATCGAGCCAAAATGTAGCGAGGGCTAAACTGCAAAAATTTTTGAATAAGGAATGAGGCAGTTGAATTTTTAAAAAATTAATAATTTTTTTGAATTATAGAATTTTAGAAAATTCAACAATATTAGGAAATTTGATCATTTTTGAAAATTTTGAAAATTTAGAAAATTATTGAACCATTAAAATTTAACGATTTTAAACAATTTTTGGACATTGGTCAATTTTTGAGGAATTAACAATTTTTAGGAATTTGACAATTTTTGAAAAATCTATAATTTTTTCGAATTAGGGAATTTTAGAAAATTCAACGATTTTAGAAAATTTCATGATTGTTGAAAATTTTGCAATTTTGAAAAATTATTAGATTATTAAAATTTAACGATTTTTAAAAATTCTGCAATTTTGAACATTTTAAAAATTTTTAAAAATTCCGTAACTTTTGAAAATTTGTCAGTTTTTGAGGAACTAACAATTTTTAGAAATTTAACAATTTTTAAAAATTCCA
This sequence comes from Trionymus perrisii, assembly GCA_900050545.1. NCBI lineage: Eukaryota > Metazoa > Arthropoda > Insecta > Hemiptera > Pseudococcidae > Trionymus > Trionymus perrisii. Next base: position 11,330 of record FIZV01030490.1, on the reverse strand, counting down.
CAATTTTTTTTTGAATTTTAGAATTTTAGAAAATTTAACGATTTTGGGAAATTTGATAATTTTTGAAAATTTTGCAATTTAAGCAATTCAATAATTTTTGAAAATGTGAAAAAATTACTTTGGATTTCAAAGGAATTCTAACACTAGATTTTTTTTTTTTTTGTAAATAGTGCAGTTCTTCAAAAATCTGAATTTACGCAATTTATTCCATAAAACAGTCTGTCACCTTTGAAAAAGTGACACTGTTATGCTTCAACTTTCAGACTTCGGGAATATTTTTGCCTATGATTTTTGCTCTCAGATTCGCCACTGAAATATACTTCAATTTCACGTGAACTTTTTTGATTTGGAGGCTTGGAGCACCAATGAAGTGTTACTTACACTTTTAAAGATGAGCGGAGGGGGGATCACACTTTTTTGGAGCTTATGATGTGTCTGTGTGTCATCATTCGCAAAAATTACATTTTAAAATCAAATTTTTTTTTCAGAGTAAAACTCACAAAGACTTCTTAAAATCTAGTAAGAAATAAATAACACCGAATTTACAGAAAATTCGGTTAAAAATGGTAACTCGAGTACTCATAACCCTTTTATTGCATTTGTACATCACAATCGAACATACTTTCTTCGTATACAACAATCGGACAGTGCTCTACGATAATGTAACAACTTAATAAAAAAGAAGAGAAAATTAAACTAAAAATAAAGGAACTTACAATATAATTAAATTAAATTACATCTTAAATTCACCACGAAGCTGCAATATTTACAGTTTGTAATCGTATTGTTTGCATAAAAGAAAATGTTTGCATTGAAGAATAAAACGCATTTTCAAATAAATAATCGCTACAAAGCTTAAATCGAATTATGAATAAATAAATAAAAAAGTTGATTTATTCGCGATTTTTTTTTTCTTTACGTTTATTATAGGGTTTAGAACGATGATCTTTTTTCTTTTGTTGAGATTCTTGTTTGAGACTATGTTCGGGTTCAGCACTACAACAGAAAATATCAATTAAAAGAATTCTCATCGGTATGTTCGAGGGCTTCAATGAACTCAATAAAGCACCCCGCGGAATGTTTAAATGAACTTGTATAACTACACCTAGGTGATCTATGAGAGGAAAAAAAAACATATATTACAACCTACGAGATGAAGAGGGTAAAATTTGGAGCATATTTAAGCGAAGTGAAAATTCATGCGTACGAAAGCAAAAGTGTAACGTTGTTTCATACAAATGGATAAGCAAAATAAAAAAAAGAGAATAAAACTTATAATTAAGATATTACTTACATATAGGTAAAATTGCTTCTATGAAGCACCTTAAATAGGCCTACTTAACATTTTAATACCGCCGCACATACCTGTAAAAATGAAACTCGATGTATTGTAAGAATGGTCAGCATATTCAAGTGGTTATTAATTAAATTCGATTATTTTTCACAACAGCTATTCAAGCTGCTATTAGTGAATCAAGCAAAGGCAATGTAAAACAGTTTTTTAACGACAGGTATGTGCGTTTAATATTTTTAGTTGAAAAAACTTCAATCGAGTTAACAAAATGTGATTTTTTTGGTTAATTTTGGAAAAACCTGTAACGAACCTAGAATAGGTAACAGGGGCAGGCAATGCCCTATATCTAGTATCGGGCAACGTTCGCAAATGATTTGAATTATACGACGCAGCTCTATAATTTTTTCTACTCGGACTGTACTTATACCTAATAATACCAGATGATCACAGATGTGTTATAACATGAAAGATAGACTTATTTAATAGACGACTCCCCATCTAAGGTTATCGTAAGAAGAGCATTATATCGTTTAGTACCTAGATGCTGGCGGCAGAGCTAGATATTCGTTGGGATTGGTGTGAGTTGAAGTTCGGTGGCCGATGGCTGGATGAGAACTGCGAGGCCTGAAGTGTTGCGTTTTACTTTGCCATTCTCTGTTGAACTGTTCTCCCTCCTCTGAAATGTTACGATCATTTTAGAGAAAAGCACAACATAACAGATTATGAACAGTAACTATCTAAATAGAACTTGATATAAGTATACCTTCATCCAAGTTAATGTATTCTTCGTTTTCTTCTAGTTCACCAGAATAGACGTTTTGCTCCTTTTCTTTAATATGAGCTCTTTCGCCGATATGATGACCGACTGATAACTTCTTCACACCAGTCCGACTGTCACAAACGCTTTTTTTTGTTTCACGAACTCCTCCTGGTGCATTTCGAGTCGACTGCGAAGCTTGATACACCTAAACAGATACGTAGGTTAATAATAATGTAAAATTAAAGAATGGACTTCATTTCAGCTACCTATGCACTTACCTGTGGTTTACCATCTGGACCAGTCGTCATAGTCATAACTGAACTGGAACTAAATGAGTGACAGTTTGGGTTATTTGGTAATTGACTCATGCTTCTCATTACTTGGTTCATGTTAGGAAATCCACCGAAAGGAGACATCATATTGTTCATATTATTATCGATTCCGTTATGAAAAGGCATCAATGACATGGACTGACTACGACCGCCGCCGCCAGCTAAAGGATTACCACCACCGAAAAATGAGTTCATCATGTTTTGCATCTGTCTCATATGACCTCTGTAAAAACAGAAATTAATCAGCTTGAGAAGTCTTGAACTCGGTAATATTTGCAATAACGAGGGAGGGTTGCTGAATATGGGACAACTTTCCAAGTACAATTTTCATGGAAAATTGGGATGTAAATCATAGATCAGTGATTAGTATAAGTATCATATTTCAGTTCAATATTAAAATTCTTCGAAATATTATTAACAATATTGTTAGATATGAAATAATCGATTACTTCTTACCCCATTATTTCATCGAATCCATCACCCATCATTGAACCAAACATTTTGAGCGAATATAAGTCTACGAAAGGTAAAATAGAAGCAGCTTCAATTCACAGCGATAAAGTCACTAATATAGTACACCAAGTTCACTTTATGTCACAACTTTTGATAAAATTAATAGCTTTTATTCTCAAAATGGATACACGGCCACAAGATTTGTCTAATTTGTAATGTAATGCGTAACAGCTGAATCAATACACAGAACTTTTTTTAATCTGTGTGTTGATTTCTCCGTGATACCTACTTATTCGAATGGTGGATTGAAAAACCTAGAAATTTCGAGAATTTAGGCTCAAATTCAATTCATTCTACTTTCTACCAATGCGTACTTTTCGTAACAACTTTCAACAAAATTTGCTTGAAAATTACTAGTGATCAATTTACAATTTTTCTCAAAAATAACGTTTGAACCTTCAGGAATGAGGATACGTTTCAATGATTTTTTTTCAAATTTTCTTCCTATTTTCGTCTGATGCTAGCGCTCCAAGCGGATTGGAGACTTCCCAAAAATAATTTTTACATGCATTATGTAGGTATGTAAGTGTGAATGCGTGTGTCTGTGTCGTATTTGATGTTGTATGAATTATTCATCAAGTGTTTTAGTATTAGTAAAACTCCCATTTCTTATCACTTTGAGAGTCGTGCTGATAACACTTTTTGAAGACTGAGTTGTTTTGAAGCAATTTTTTTCCAACTTCGCGTACGTATTTTCGATGAGCATTAGGATTTTAAAAAATTATTAAAGTATTTTCTTCCGTATTAAAATGTGTTAATATTAGACGACTAAAATGCGCAGCGTTCTATTCCATCACAACAATTTTATTGATCTCAAATCAAAATGTGTTCAATATTCCAGTAAGATACAGAAAACAGATTTTGAAAAATTCGCCAATGAAGAATATATTAAAAAATGCGTAAAAAAGATGAGTTCTTTGAAACTGGTACCAGATGGGAAAAAAATGGAAAGTAGAGCATCGGTGTTAATTCCGCTGTGTCATTCGAATAATGACCTCTGTTTATTGTATACCCTGAGGACGCACTTGCTTCGTCGACATCCAGGTAAGATTTCCTTTCCTGGAGGTATGTGCGATGAGGGTGAAACTCCGGAAGATGCCGCATCTCGTGAAACAGAAGAAGAAGTGGGTTTTCCGAGGCATAAAATTAAAATTTTTGGCTGTGGTGCACCAATTCTGAGGTCAGGTGTTTCAATCACACCAACTGTAGGATATTTGGGACATGTGGGAACAAATGATTTTAAAAATAATAAAGAGGAAGTCCAATTTGCGTTTGCTGTACCTTTATCTATGCTCTGTGATCCAGAATGCTGTAGATATACCCAATTTAGAAATAGTTACACGTTACCTGCTTATGTGTGTGAGGGATTTAGAATATGGGGAGTGACTGGTTTCCTGACACACTTATTTTTAAAGTGTTTACTCGATGACTTATATAAACTGAAACTTGTGCAAAGCACAGAAGTTTTAAAAGACATATAATTTTTTATGCCTTTTTCCATGTCATTGTATACCTTGCAATATTTAGTGTTTTATACCATGTGTGTGAGTGTGTTTTCTGTTGTTGATTTTTTTACGAAATATTAAATGATTTGATAAGATTCTCGTGTTTGTTTATTTAATACTTGAGTAAATACAATTTTAATACGAATAAATTAAAAAAGTAAACCCCTATAAAGAGATTACTAAAAACACTTGATTATTCAGTTTTAATTTGAGCATTTTCGATGATACTTTCACCGGAAGTTTCAGTCAAAGGTAAAGGTGCTGGAAGAGGAACGTATGCGTTTGAGCTTCGATGCTCTTTGAGATAGTCTCCTCCTTTTTCTTTGTATTCTTCGGTAGTTATTAAATAATTTTTAAAATTATTATTCATACAAAATTTGCTTGCACCTAACCAGGGGTTTAATATGGGTTGTTTGGCCAACGAGATGGAGAATTTCGATTGGAAAGGTCTCATTTCTAATAGCTCTTTATTCATACGACTCAAAAATCCAGGAATTTTCGTTGGCCCACCAGTTAAAAATATATTATTGGCTAATTTATTGGCCATTTCTTCTGAATAGCCTTTCAATATGAATTCTACTGTTTCAGCTATTCCAGCTTGACTGGAGCCCAACATAGATGGTTGAAATAAAACTTCAGGAGCTCTCATTCGCTCTAAGCCTAAATGTAATTGGTACGCTTCTTTTGTATTGATGGGTTCATTTGGAGAAGAGCTACCGCTGAATAGAGGGTCGTAATATTTTAGAACTTCTTCTAGTTCGAGTATTTTTTCTTGTTCTTCTTCGCTATCTGTGTCGCCTCCTTCCTAAATGATAAATTCAAGGTTTTCTACTTTGTTTTGATTTAAATTTCAAGTAATTCTGAAAACAATTACTTTATTGATGGCTTTATAGACATCCCAGTCTTCGTCGCGAATTCCAAAATCGTCGTCATTTTTTTCTTTACGAGCTAGTTGACTTATCAGTCTCATTCGCTGTTGAGAGGCTATGGTGCCTCGCTTTGCCATATCTTGACGTCGCTGTCTACGTAACGTTCTTTTCTCTATCAATTCTTTTCTACAAACAAATAAATTTCAAGTGGGCGAATACAGCAAAATGAAATGAACGCGTAGGTAGTAATAAAGATGAAATATACCTTTTCCTGTACACCGTACTAAGCCATGGTTTTATATCTTCGTCGTCTTTTGGTAATTTAATATCAGTTTTCATTATTTTAATTTTTGGCTCCTGAAAAATCATGAGATTTATTTGTAAGAAATACTCTGAGAAAATAATTTAATAAATTTGGTACAAACTTCAGATATGCTTTCTTCGATGACTCCTGTTCCTGCAGCTGCAGCAGCAATTTTTTGTTTGGTTTTTTGAATTTTTGTTTGTAACGTATTGACTGTTTTTTTCAATTCATTCAAATTCGATATCTTAAATTCGTGTAACGCTGCCTAAATTGTGCAGTAATTAATTTTCATTTTTTAAACAAGGGTTCATAAGTCTCAGTATTTTAGTTCACCTGTATTTCTTGCTGAGTATCCATATCTTGTATCATTTCTTGAAGAGCTTGCAGTTTACTCAATTTGTCTTCATCTTCGATCAACTATTCGAATTAGTTGTAATTATTAGAAACAGAAAAAAAATCATCAAGCAAAGAGTCATACTTTTTCTTTTCTTTTTCTAGCGTTTATTTCAACCAATTTCTTCGCAAGTTCTTTTCGTTTTTCACGTTGCTGATCCGGAGTAAGAGGTGTGCTCACAGTGACGTTGTATGGCAGCTGAATACGTTTAACATGCTTATCATAATAATCACCATCAGCCCATTTGGCCGCTTCTTCTTGATAATTTGTACATATAAATCCGTGATCGAATATTAAAGCCTGTAGAATAAAAGTACTGATTATTTACTCGTACTTTTTCAATTTTTTCTTTCGTTGAAAATAATGCGTTACCTCTGCTCGACTCAAAGTTATTGCGTTAAAATGTACCGGATATTTGAGCTGCAGTAATTTGTGAAGGTAATATGAGACGTGATATCCGCCTATATCGATTCGTTTACATTTAGCAGTGTCGATTTTACCCTCAATCACAGGAATGACATGGGTACAATGATGGCCAACGCTCACAATTAATACTGAATTTTTAGGATTATTATCTTGTAAGTAACTGTGTAGAAAATCAACTCCGTAGCAAACTCCAGGAACATTGTAGCCCTCAAATAGCAATTCTGACATCACTGGAAAAGTAAAAAGGAATAATGTGTAAGAAAATCAGATATTAAAATAAATATAAATTTTACTTTTAGGCGAAAATATTTGCTTACATATTCTAGAATAATTAGGGTTTAAAAAAGCTTCAGTCATGAAAATTGGATGATCCACAGACCCATCGGTATCTATACTTAAATGAGCGAACGAATAATCTAAAATTTGCTCTTGAACTTCGAACTGTGTGACTACATTTCGATCAAACTGTGTTTTGAGTTGAAATCTAACAGCTTCAATGTTTGTGATATCATTTCCTATTTGAGTTTCTCCTTCCTTTGTACAAGAAAAGAGGAAAAAATTATAATTATCCGATATTTCTAGCTAAATGCAACCTTTTCGGTAGATATAGTTACCTTTCTTCCGCGATCTCTTCGGGGCCTTGCCAGTAAATTTTTGAATGTTAAATTTGGTTGTTTGTTTGTAGCCCAGCCTACTCTACAGTTATACGAACCTGAAAACGGTTCACAAAAATTAAAATGAATAACTCGGAAAATATATTAGTTGTAAAAATTGACTTACCATTATCTATTACTATAGGGGTATGAGCATTTCGTAGAGCTGTGGTGTATGGGTGATAGATGTCTGGAGTGGTTTTCAAGTCTTTAATGTCTAAAATATCCATATTACTGATTATTTATCGATTCCGGCATTCGCATTTATTTGAGATTGTGAGGAAAAAATGTACATTTTTTTAAAATCGAACAAATCGAAAATTCGTCAATCACCTTATCAGTAAAAATCATGTTTGTTTTGTTATTTTTGATTTGTAAACAATCGTTTTGAACAACATCAGAATTTTAAAATTAAATTTTTATCCTTTTTCAAATTTTAAATTTTAAAAATTGTACCAATTCCAACCTATTTTTTCAAGTATAAATATAAAACAATAATTTATAATTACTTCTATAGAATTACTTGTTTAAAAAAAAAAGAACTTTTAGAAAATGTCTCTCGCTCTCTCCTCCTCTCGATCGCAGTAGGTTTTCTTTCTCCCTCCTTCCCCTTTGCCATGTGGGTCGTAGTCCACTTGTGCGATGTGTGTTATCATTCGTTGTTATGAACGTGATTTAATCCTCGTGCAATTTTTTGTTTCATTCTCAACATAATCAGTATTTTAAATAAAATTTTAAATAAAATATAACTTAATCCCAAGTTATTATGCAATTTGGAGATGGAGAAACCAACTTTGAAAAATCTAACCGACAAGAATTATGGTCAACCGCCACCTACTCAAAATGCTGTAAGTTCTACATTCACTAAGAATTGTAATTGCATTATGCTCACTCTCATATCATTACAGATTTTGCAAAAATTTGGTCAACATCACATAGATTCCTTCAACTTCATGTTGAGAGAAGGACTTGACTATGCAGTTAATGATATTTGGCCAGTTGAGTTCATGACGATGAACTCAACTAAAATTAAACTACAAATTTTGGTAAGACCTCTCTAGGTATGTAACGAATCCTTTCAATTTAATTATTAATACATTTTCAATTTCTTCTAGACTGCCAAAATAAATTCGCCTTGTATACCAGATGGTATCCCTGGATTGAAAACTAAACAAATTTTCCCCACTGAATGCCGGCAACGAAGTGTAACCTATAATGGCAAACTGCAAGTTCAATTGCTATGGTATAAAGATGATAAAATTCAACCACCGATCGATATAGACTTGGCTAAAATTCCTATTATGTTGAAGGTAAATTTTTCTGCCATAAATTTATTTTTCCTGATTACGAATGATTAACGTAAATCATTTGCAGTCAGATTTATGCAATTTAAAAAACTTATCACCGAAAGAATTAATCAGTCATGGAGAACACGAAGAAGAATGGGGTGGATATTTTGTAGTTAAAGGGAAAGAAAGATTAATTCGAATGCTACTCAATACTAGAAGAAATTACCCAATTGCTGTGAAACGATCCTCTTGGAAAAGCAGAGATGTCAATTTTTCTGATATAGGCATTATGATTCGATGTATATCGGAAGATCAAACGGCTGTGGTAATTATTCACAAGTATTTAAAGTTTTTTATTGTATTGATAGTTTAATTCGGATTATATGTTTTGCAGAATAACGTGCTACATTTTTTAACCGACGGCACTGCTAAACTTATGATATCTCACAGGAAAAGTTTATACTACGTACCTATTATTTTAATTATGAAATGTCTCGGTAACTTTACCGATGAATTTATATTTCAACATATAACCGATGCATTTGAAGACGACCTATATTTCAAAGGGTTAGTGGATTATTTTACTGATGATAAAAAATAGTTACATTTTTCTGAATATTGCAATTTTTAGATGCGTTTTGGAAATGCTGCGTTCTTTACACGAATACAAAGTTCATAATCATCGTGAAGCTTGTAAATACATGGGTAATTTATTTCGCATCAAATTTTACGATTTGCCACCTTGGACCACCGATGAAGAAATCGCCCAATTCATTATGGAGTACTTTTCTTTATTTTTTCTTTTTAAATTTTCGACGAAAAAGAAATCACCAATTTGTTTAATTTTACAGTCGTTGTGTTTTAATCCATTTGAAGGATAATACCGAAAAATTTCACGTCTTGGTTGTGATGTTACAAAAATTATTTAAAGTTGTTCAAGGACACAATTTAGTGGAGAATCCAGATTCTATCATGTTCCAAGAATTATTATTGGGAGGGCATTTGTATTTAAAAGTAAGACTGATGATATAAAGATTTTACGTAAAAAGTTAGATGTGCGCGATGTTCAATGTATCATTTTTATTCCAGATTTTGAAAGAAAAAATGCAATCTTGGCTTTACTCAATAAAAGCTATTATGCTGAAATACGATAAATTAAATTTTGATTTGAATGAAAGTAGGTATTATTATACGACTGAATAATAATTCCTTTCCTACGTCTCCTAAAACTCTTTGTATGAATTTCAGGTGAACTTATAAATTACATGAAAAAAGCTGAAACTATGGAATCAACTTTAGAGACATTTTTCGCTACAGGAAATCTAGTATCAAATACAGGATTAGGATTGCAACAAGATAAAGGTCAATAAACACAACTGATTTTTTTTAAATCAATTATACCGCCTAAAAAAACGTTTTATTTTCAGGTTTAACAATTATGGTTGAAAATATCAGCAGAATGCGTTACATGTCTCATTTCCGAGGTGTTCATCGAGGTTCAGTTTTCGAACAGATGAGAATGACCGAACCTCGTCAGTTATTACCGGATGCTTGGGGATTCATATGCCCTGTCCATACCCCCGACGGTACACCTTGCGGATTACTCAATCATTTAACTAGAACTTGCGAGGTTATTATCTTATTTAAGCAATCTGATCGTCGAAAACACGATTTTACTTGTAGTTTAATTCGCAGGTCGCAGATTCGCCGAGTAGAAAGTTACTCCAAAAGATCCCTTTAGTGATGGCATCTCTGGGCATGAGACCGATCAGTGATGCTCCCGTACCGTCTAGCATCACTTCTTACTATTTTGTTATGTTGGATGGTAAAATTATCGGTCATGTTGTGCAAAGCATGGCAGAAAGTGTGGTCCAGAAATTAAGATTAATAAAAATCGCCGGTAAAAAGGTAACTCATCAGTATACGATATTCTCATAATTTATGTAAAATTTTATTACAATTAACGGACTGATTTTCATTCTTGAATATTTTTTTTTCAACAGGTTCCAAAAACTCTGGAAATTATTTTACTTTCTCGTAAAGATTACGACACAATTACTCAATTTCCTGGAATTTATTTATTTACCGGGAATGCCAGAATGATCAGGCCGGTGTTGAATTTGGCAGCCAATGAGATCGAAATGATTGGCACATTCGAACAAGTTTACCTGGATATCAGCATGTGCCCTGAAGAAATAATTCCAGGAGTATGTAACACGATTTTTGTTTTCGAAAATATCCGTTTTGTTTTTTGATGGCTCAATGTCGAAAATTCTAATAGGTTACCACTCATCAAGAATTATCTAAGTCAGACTTTTTGAGTTTTGCTGCATCATTGATTCCTATGCCAGATTATAATCAAAGTCCTAGGAACATGTACCAGTGTCAGGTACTGAGATATTCGATTGAAATATCCCATCGATATTTTTCTTAACTGATTTTTTTCAGATGGGTAAACAAACCATGGGAACTGCCTGTCACAACTGGCAATTAGTGTCGGATACGAAATTGTACCGACTCCAGACCCCTGCTAGTCCCTTGTTCAGGCCAATATTTCACGATATACTTCAAATTGACGATTATCCTATGGGTACTAATGCCATCGTTGCCGTAATTTCGTATACGGTAAAAAAAGTACAGATATTTTATTCCCATAATGGTACAGAGTAATTGTTGTTGATGTTTTTACAGGGATACGATATGGAAGATGCCATGATTATTAATAAAGCTTCCTTGGAACGAGGATTTGCTCATGGGTCTATTTACAAATGTGATACTATCGAATTAAAGGTACGGTGAAATTTTTTATAACCAAGGCCGGCAACTTAGCAATGGCTTCCAGTTCGATCTACATCCAAATTTCCTAAAGTGAAATGAGCCTTACCCTAAAAAACTCCGAAAATGCATTTTTTTTTTAAATAAAAATATTTTTATAGTTTTTGGAACAAGTCTAAATTTTTTTGTTTAAAAAAAAAAAAAAAAATTGTAGTG
>FIZV01030464.1:0-11635 GCA_900050545.1 Trionymus perrisii | reverse complement strand
TCAAATGTTGTTGGGGTTTTTTTTTTTCCCCCCCCCCCCCCCCCTTCTATTTTATCTCTGAACAGGTGTGCCCGTGCACACAGGCTGGCTTCGCCAGTGCTTTTCAATCCAATTATTTGGCAGTTTTGGCTTAAGTTGAATTGAATACTTACTTTTAAATATATTATGTACTCGTATTTTATGAAAAATTGAAATGTCAATTTCAACAAAGAACAACTTAATGGTCTTTTCAAAATAGAAAACAGAAGTAAATTATCGCAACATCAGAATTTTAATTTGTACTAGTCTCGTACGTACTTTGAAGAATGTTGTAAGTGTCATAAAACAGAAATTGTTGTCTTCAACAAATACCTACCCTACGGAATGTTCGTCGATAATATTCAAAGTTGAAAACAAAAAATTCTCGATTATTTTTTCAAAATGTATAATAATTGGAAACATTCGACAAACAAATTCATATTGTAAAAATTACACTCATTTATTACAGAAATAAATTCACTGCGAGAAAAAAAAATCAAACCATTCATAACATAAATAATATCACAGATGAACAAAAAAATAAAAACACGATAAAATTCTAAAATAATTACAAAAAATAGAAAGAAAAAAAAACTAAATAAAGGCGCTCCATCCCATAAACATTTGACAAAGATTATCCTCGTTGGTAGCTTCGTCGATCAACTTTCTAGTCTGGCCTTCGACGGAGAGCGGTATAGAGGGGGGTTTATGATACGCTGTGACGCATCCGTTCAACCGAAGTTCGACTTTTTTTATATTATCTTGGGGACTGAAGTCTTTGATTTGTTTATTTTGGTCGGATTTGTCGATCTGATCGTAGAGGAACATATGCAATATGGACACAAGTTGTTCTTTCCTTTCGCGTAATATTCTGTTGACTATTTCACTGGTACATAGGAAGCTACCTTCGTATCCGAGTGGTCCCATTGCCTTGATCATACTGTGGGTCAACCGGAAAGGTACTCTTTCGGGCCACTGGAGTAATTCACCTTTATTAAAGATGACGTTCAAGTCGACATGTATGATATCGCCGGAATTGGAATCTAAGAGTATGTTGTCATTGTGACGATCGCCCAAGCCTAGAGTATATCCTACGATCGACATGACCGCCAAAGATCGAATGTACAAGGTTCGAGCCGCGTACCACGAAGTAGGGTTGGGGAATTCTTGCTTGAACCATTCGTGTAGTAATGGCGGATGAAGAGCCAAGAGTTCGCGGTATTTTTCACGTTTCTTTTGTATGGAGTCGTGCAAGGCGCATTCGTAATTTTTCAATGTTACGTTTTGTAATCCGTGAGATCGTCTCATTTGCAGATTGACGCTTCGTATGCTCAACAAATTCGGTATGAATTCGATAATACCGGTATTCTCTAGCAAAGGTAGTACTGTATAGGTTCGTATATGTAATGCTCTGTTGCGAGCATCGACGTCTCTTTTCAGATACATATTCACGACGGAGTTGAACTCGACACAACGACAATCGATCCTCATGTCGTCGTAGGCTTTGAAAATCATGACGTAATTGTTCCCGTCGGTGCCCACCAACGTAACTCGGATAGGTTTCTGTAGCGAGCTGTAGATGTGTACGTCTTCTAGAATATGATTTATGTACACCATTCTTTCGGGGTATGGATTATGAGAGGTTGCCTGTTGCGGGTTAGGTGATCGGGGTAGAACGATGGTGAGGTATTTCTGAGCTGGGATCAGGATATCGTTGTCAAATTTAGCTTTGCCGTTGAACAACGGTAAAGGTTTCCTTCGGGTGAGGTTTTTCAGCGTAGTTGGGCCACTGGTGTGGGAACCGGCACGACTGGCCTTGCATAGTTCGCTGAATTGCTCGAACATTTGTCCAAATTTAAATATGAACGGTGTCATGTGGTTTAGTTCCGGACTATTGAGTATTTTTTTACACCTTTCGACGAGTTCGCGATGTTTAGATTTGAGCAGCGACATGAATTGCCAAAGGATCTGGTTCGGGTAGTCGTTCAGGCATCTGACGATGATACCATGCAGTCTATCGAAACATTCTTTATTCGGATGCGAAAGACGAGACATGATCAGCGAGAAAGCTGTGCAGAAGTAATACGTCGGCAATTTCGTAATAATCGTATTGATCTGATTATTCAGTTCGGTCAGAGTAGAAAGTCTGGTTCTATCTTGAGCACAAGCTACGGCATAATCCAGCCAAATATTTATCATACGCGATAAAGACTGATAGATGAAGTCGCAACCGTAGACCAAGGATAAACCGTAAGATTTTATCGTCTGGTGATATAAATGATTCTTGGTAAGATACGATTCGGTTTTCGGTACCGAATTGATGATTTTATCGGTATATTGAGCCAACTTGACCAAGATTTTTTCACTTTTATTGTACAGTCTGCAGGCATTTTGGAAGTACTCGAGATTCGTTTCCAGATCGGTATTGACCATGGAGTCGTTGTAGGTACCGATGAGTAGCCAAGCTTCGGCGCAGATTTTACGATCTTCTTCGTTATCGTCGGTTTTATTAGCGACCATTTCGGACCAGTTTTTGAAATGGTACTCGATACCGTGATGTAAAGTACGCAGAGCTTCTTGCTGCTCCAATTTTTGCCAAAAGTACTTGGCTTTTTCGATAAAGAATTCTTTCAGTTGATGATTCTCTTTGAGCTGGAAATTATCGATGGCTAAGATGTTCGAATAGGCCAGTTGGAAGTTTCTGGTACGATTGGCGATCTCGACTACCTTTAGCCAACATTTACGTATTTCTCCTTTGAACATATCAACCAACTGGGGATTGTGGGCAGATAAACGATGAGCTACCGAGAATAGCGTTTGTCTTATGTTGAGTACGGGCTGCAAAACCCGACTGACTGGTTGCAATTTATTCAGACGTTCTTCGAACTCGATCTTGAACAAAGAATTGAAGTTGACTCTACATTCGGAGGCAGGTAACGAATTGGAGATGGACTGAAACACGAAATCTGAAACTTTTTCGAATTCGTTCAATATGTGTAGTTTAATAACGACATCGTAGCATTCTTTATAACCTCCGTATCCAGCCGAAGACAAATGTAACGACTTCGTCAGCGTCTTACGTATCCTAGCGAACTCGTCGCCCAATAAATCCGGCCTATTGTGGAGAAAATGCACGACAGCTTGGCCGATTCGTACGCCCCAAGCGTCGTTCTCTTCAGCTTTCTTGGTAGAAGTGACACGATCCAGATCGTCGTATTGGTTAAGATTCCACAAAGCTTCGCATTTCAAATCTTGATAAATATGCGACGAATGTTTACGTTTCAGCGCAGCTGTTGTCGAACTTTCGACCGTTTCGACGAATTTTAACGCCATCTCAGGCTGGTTCATGCTCAGGTATCCGCGTACCATGCGGGTCTCGTAGAACACGCAACGTTCTTCGTCGCCATCTCTGAGTAATTGCTGGTAACAGATGGCAGCGTCTTGGTACTGATCGGTGATCTCGTGTAATAAAATTACGTGCTGGGGTTGACGTAGTTTTATGCTGTGTTTGGCAAATAGACCTTTGACGTTATCGACGTCGTTCAGGTAGACGTAGGTTTTAGCCAGTGTGGCGAGGTGTTTGTCGAGGTTGACGTTGTTTTCATTCTTGGACAGGTGCTCTTCCATGTAGAGTAAACTTCTAGCGTATTCTTTACGTTCGAATGATCTTTCGGCCAATTGAAGTAGCGAAAATTTACGCAAAAAGTAGTCGAGTTTTTTCAATTCGGGCGTATGAGCTCCTCGACAAAGAGCTCGCAAGTCGAGAAATTTTTTATTCAATACGTCCAAAAGATGGAATACGGTTTTGGCGCAGATCACTTCCATACTTTGTTCGACGACGTTTCGCGTTACGCATAGTTCTTCGGTGACTACCAACTGAGTCGATGAGTATTCTTCGGCAGGTGGACGTTGACGTGGTTGACGATCGTCACGTATAATCGAGTTCATTTCTTCGGCAATTTTTCTGAGATTTTGTTCAGACGTGGAGAGTACCGCGTTCAGTAAAATATACGGTAGAAAGAACAACATGCATTCGTTATCGTTGCTAATGACGCCTTTCAAATGTTTAAATATGGTTTTCTCGTTAGTACCATCTTTGAGCAAAGATATTAAAAAAATAGACCATTTGTGAGCCCATTTATGAACACTGGTGATGGATTCCAATTTGTAGACTAAATGCGGAATATCGCCGGATGATTCCGAATCGCCACCGATTAAAATGTAATTCGTCTCCAAGAAGGGCCGAATTATTTCACGTAATTTTTCCGGTACATGTGGCCAATATTTACACTCTTGCGAATCTTTCATCTCGTAGGTTTTCAGCGTCGTTTGAATGGCCAACGCGAACGTATCCTTGACGGAATTATCTTTCGTCGATTGGAATCCTTTATTTAGGACTTTCAAAGTCTCGACAACGAACTTGGTATCGTCGATAGGATAACACGTATACTTCCTAGCGTAGTCCCCTTTTATTACAGTATGTGGAATGTAACTGGGGTCGATGGCGCCGAATTCTCCTAAACAGTCGCCATTAGCTTGTTGAATATTTTGGTCGACGTTTCGAAATCCTTCAAATAATACGCGATGTATTTCCCTGATCAAATAACTCATCGAATCGCTGGCCAAAATCCAGCGTGAGATTTCCTTATGATGATTGGAAAGCTCATCTTTGAGACGTTTCAAAGCGTATAACTTCACCTCTACTACTTCGTGTTGGCTAAAATTAATCAGCAGGTTTAGTTTCTCTTCAAGACTCATTGTGGCGTACTGTTGACCACATTTGATCACTTTGAAGATATCAGGGTCACACTGATCCGGCGTAACGAAATATAAATCGTTCAGATGCGATCGAATTAACGTTCTGTTTTCGATGATCAAGTATCTCAGTATATCGTTGACCGGAGCGGCTTGTTGGCTGGCCAGGGGTGCTAAAGATACGAAAATTGTACTCAGCATAGGTCCTAGCACCTCTTTATCGATATGTTTGATAAACGTATCCCATAGCTGGATGCATTGCAGCGGATATTTGGTCTTTTCCGAAGCTGTTATTGTACGCAGAGTGAACAACACTTTGAATCGTGACTTGGTAATGTACTCTGACTTCATCATTTTCACGATATGTTTCAAACACGTGATAATCAATCGTTTAGTTTTATCAGGTGTTCCTGGAGATTTGAGTTGAGTCTCAAAATACATCAAGACACCGAACAATCGCCCTTCTATGAAGTTAGTTATGACTGGCAAGTCATCTTCGCTAGCTTCAGCTGCGTCCTGGAACGAACCCCTCAGAGCTTTACGAATCCGAAAAATCCATGTCAGTACTTTATCTCCTTTCTCTTCGTAATGAACTAACAAATCGCCGACTATTTTGGGCAAACTTCTCTGTATCAGGTCTGCGACCTTGATTGTAATCTTCTGTTGTATTATCCGAAGTACATTTAAAACGTCTTTATGCTCGGTTTCTAACATGAAGTGTACGTAGATATACCAGAAACTCTCTTGGAGCATTTCATCAACTGTGATATTACACGTTGTGGCCAAATTTTCGACAATTTTCAGCGACTCGTTTTGATTCTCCTTAGGCTGCCGAACGACTTCGAGCAAAAGATACTTGAGAATATGAGGATATGTAGCTGCGTTGAATACGGTGGAATGATCGTCGAAATCCAAATCGTACGTGGCGACTTCGTAAATATTACTGACGCAGATTAGGTGCAATATCAAAGGGAACAGATCATCTCTGTACTTCAAATAAACGTGTCGTTCTTCTTGACCGTGAGTCATAACGATCTGTTCGATGATTGGTTTAGCCAAACGCGAACATTTACTCGGAGCTAGTAACAAAGCGTTCATTAACAAGCTGATGCAAGGAAACAACGTCATCTCGATCCGTACGGTGCCTATTTTCTCGATACATTTAACGCAAGTGTACTGCATCGTTGAATCTTCTTTGAATATCGCAGTGACGAGTATTTTTTGCAAGCTTTTGAAATAGACGGGGAACTGATCGTGGTTCAGAATCGTGCTGTAGTAATCTAGAGGAGTACGAGAATCGATGAGGTTTTTAAATAATACGTAGGGCGTAATTTGAACGATTTTTTCACATATTACGCCTTCCTCGCTTTCAAAACATTCGTGCAACAGGAACAGAAAATCTCGAAAGTCGATTTCGGAAACATGATTGGATATTCGAATGGCACCGCACAGCAGGTTTAATTTCGCTTTGTCCGAAGCATGCAGAATGGAACGAATCAACTGAGTGATAGGTCGACGTCGAAAACCAGATACCGCCAAATCAATCGTATTCTCGAATTTCTTCGAATCGCATATTCTACAACATAATTCGACATCTTCGCTTTCCGGTGACTTGGTTAAAACGCAATGACCATCTAAAGAGCACACGATTTTTGCAACAGTCGACGATAATTCGGTTAATATTTGATGCTCGGCATTCAACAGGTATTCGTGCATTCGTTGCAATTCTTCGTCCGTCAAGTGATGTATAAATACAGGTAAACTTTTCCATATGCTGATATCGGAGGCAGCAAACAGTTGGTCGTAAAGTAAGTACTTGTAATGGGAACTTAATTGACTAACGTACATCAGACTAGATATAGAGCTAATTTTGATATCGTTGTCTGTAAATTCCCATAATCGATCGTGTAAACTGGGCGATAAATGATCTTCGAGTTGGAACGACCGCAAAGGAGATGATAAAAAGGCCAACAGTAGCATTTTATCATTCACGTCATCGTTTTCCGCTTCCGGTAGCATTAAAATATCTCTAACGATATCGATACACAACAGGTATATATTCTTGGTGATGCTTTTCTCCATTATTCTCATCAGACTTCGAACGATATCGTATGCCTGACCTTCAAAAAAGACGAAGTTGGAGTTGAATCGACGACAAATACATATGGAACCTCGGGTAATATAACGGACTGCTTTGAACGTCGCAACTGGGTTGGTTAAACTAGCGATAGGTTTCTTCTCTCTGTCTTTAATTAATTTTTTCGTTTGATCGATTAAACTTCTCCAGTGTTTATTTGACTGATAGATATTCAAATTGTAGACATTCGACGTTTGTTCGAATTGTTTCTCGATGCAATTTCGTAAAGTAATCGCGAACAACGAGATATTAATAGGTTGCAAATTATTTTCAGCAGATAAGTTGATAATATCGATTTCATTCGGCGATAAAAGCAGCAACTTGGGGTAGAATTTTAAAACAGCATTTTCCGTCGACTCGTTAAGAGGTGCTTGGCACTGGAAAATTAGACAATACAACGACTTCACGTACGAATCATCGTAACAAGTATCTGATCGCAGATATTCGCTCAGATTAGTCAACAGAGAACAGAAATCATTTTCTCCTGGTATTTCTCCAATTTGGCATAATTTACCAATCTCGTTCATAATATGTAGTAGAAGTTCGCTCAAGGTAGGATTAAATACGAGTTCGTGATTTGGTAAATCATCTTCTTTAACGAGAAGCGACAGGAGTCGATAACAAATTACTTTATCGACATCATTACGTGTAAGGAGTCTAACACAGTAGTGCCACAACGAGTCCAAAGATGCAGCGCACATACTACAAATCGAAGACACTTCTGTCGAACATATTTCCAAAATTAAGTACGCTGCTTCGGCAGGCTTGTAATTTTCTAGGTTGAAAGTAATTTTACTCAACGTTATCGGTAAGTTAGCTGGAGGTTCGAACCAATTAAAAACCGAGTCATTGTTTTCTAAAGATGACAGGTCGCACAAATACTGCAGCATTTTCAAGAACAGACGTATCAAAGAATTGAAAATAAACGGATTTTTTCTGCCGATCAATCGTAGAAAGCCTTTTAGAGCACCTAGGGATTCCTTTTCAAGGTTTTCGTAATGTTCGCTCAGATACACGTGGACGAATTGGCCCAACAACCAAGAATCGAAACATTCGTAATGAGTTAAAATAGGCTCGTCGTTGTTTGCCGGCGTGAGGTATTTGTTCGGGAGTTGACTGAACGTGGTGAAAATGTTGAATAAAGCCTTGTTGCACTTCTCTTTCTCCTTCGGCGGTAAACTATAGAGGTTTTCGGGAAACACAATAGCGAAACTATTTCTGAATTGTTCCCATGTTTCATATACGTTAACGATTTCATCTTGTTCGGATGTTTCCATGAAACTGTTCTGTAATAAAAATACTGGACGTTATACAGAGCCAACGAAATGGTACAAAATATATAAAGGTAATGAAAATACTGATCGTTCAAACCTGGTAAAATCGTAATTGAATATTATATTGAAGTAAATATCTTGGAATACAACTTTACAAAAATCATTTGAATTCGTTTATCAAAATTAAAATCAATATATAACCGGGAAATGGAGAAAAGATAAAAAATAATTCAAATTCAAACATTCAAAACATTACGAAATTCAGATTTGCGCATGGAATGTGAATCATCATTCATCAACAAAATACTCGAAACGTCAATAAGTCAAACGAACGAACGCGAACGAATTGAATCGTGTGTAATGATAATGAAAAATAAAGGAACGTAAAGAGAAATCTGAAATTTTAGGAAATTTTTCATAATTTCATCCGTCGACAAAAATTTCTAGACAACAACGTAACTAACAAAAGTATCGTCTTTGCTCTTTGATGCTTTCAAAGTTGGAAGCTGCTCAAAAATGTATTCTTTTTCTTAATTGAAGCCTCGAAGTGATTGCATGATTTAAACCAAAATTTCATCACTTTTCAGTTTTTCACTTCAGACATTTTTTGCAGTTATTAAAATGCAAAAGCCAACTTATGGCCGGGTGGAAGAAAATCAAAGTTGCGTAGAATGAAATCATCGCCCAACTCAAAGAATGAAATAACCACTCATCCTAAAGTGTGTAAATAGCGACGACTGAGGTTCTTCATTAGATATTTTGTCATAAAATATTTATTTTCAACAAAATAATAAATTCCAACAATACACACCATATGTAAAAAACACTTGAATTGATTTTCAATCACAAGCAACAAACAAGAGATACACCGTATTTTCTTCCATCCATTACGCAACACTAATAAATTCGTTCAACCAAACCAAACCAGCAGAAATGAAAACTGAATCCAACCTTAGTGCTGTGTCCACTTGATGGATTTTATATCTACTCCTTCTTGTACCATCTCCCATAAAGGACTGCAAATAAATCGAAGAATTAAAATCGAATATTAAATAAAATAAATTTCAGTAAAAAATTTAGCTACCTCATTGATCTTAATCTCTCTACATATTTTATAATCCTTTCAGCGGTGTAATCAACTTCTTCAATGGTGGTAAATCGACCAAATCCAAATCTAATGGAATAACATTTATATTACCAGCGTTGCTCTAATTTACATTAGATAATAATTAGGTACGATGTGTATACCTAATGGATGAATGTGCTAAATCTTCATCGCTACCTATAGCGCGCAAGACATAAGACGGTTCCAAAGAAGCTGACGTGCATGCGCTGCCGCTAGATAACGCAACATCTTTCAAAGCCATCAATAAAGATTCCCCCTCGACGAAGGCAAAAGACAAATTAATACATCCGGGATAAGAATGCTCGGGATCACCATTTCTCACCACATGGGTAATCTTATTCGTAATTTTATCGATCAACCGCTTGGATAACAATTCCATCCATTTGTGATCGTACTAAACCAAAAAAAAAAAAATGCATAGGTAATGAAAAGTAATACGATATCAGGGACTCATTTTTTTCAAAGATTTTACCTTCATTTCTTGCATAGCTATTTCACAAGCTGCTCCGAAACCTACAACTAAGGGAGCTGGTACAGTACCACTACGAATGCCACGTTCTTGACCACCTCCACTTTGCAAAGGTAGAATTTTGACTCGTGGTTTACGTCTAACGTACAGAGCTCCAATACCTATCGATGAAGTAAAATTAATTTCAATACATGGATATATTTTTTATAAACACTAACAACTTACTGACCTTTAGGACCGTAAATTTTATGCCCACTAAGCGACATTAAATCAATGCTTTGTTCGTTAACATCAATAGGAATTTTACCAAGCGCTTGGGCAGCATCGGTATGAAACTTGACATTTTTAGATCTGCATAATTCACCTGTCAAAAATCATAATTGTTTATCAAAGTTATAAAACCACAAACAAACACTATGAATGTTTGCTCAGAATAAACATTACCTATTTCTTTTATCGGTTGTTTCACACCAATTTCATTATTAACCATCATTACAGAGACTAGAGAAGTTTGATCTGTGATGGCACTTTCAAGATCACTTAAATTTAATAAACCGCTAGACATGACAGGTAAATAAGTGACTCTGAATCCTTCACCTTCTAAAGCTCGGCAAGAATCCAACACGCATTTGTGCTCCTATAAAATACATCAAATTAGAAGGAATCAGTAAAGTAGAAATAACTTGTAAATACCTACCGTTTGAGTAGTAATAATGTGTTTTTTCTTGATATTATAAAACCGAGCGGTGCCTTTAACAGCTATGTTGTTAGATTCAGTAGCACCGGAAGTGAATATCACTTCTTTAGGATCGCATTTGATTAAATCAGCGATTTGCTGGAATTCCATTATGAAAATTAGAAAACGTAAAATTCAAGATTCGATAATTATTGAAAATCTATACCTTTCGAGCCTTTTCTACAGCTTCTTCAGTTTCCCATCCATAAGCGTGAGTTCTAGAATGCGGATTTCCATACAATGATAACATGTATGGTAACATTGCGTCTACAACTCGAGGATCCTTTCAGAAAACAATAACAACGAAAGTAAGTTTCATACATCGGATAAAAAGTATTTGAATAAATTTAAGTATTACCATCGCCGTAGTGGCCTGAGCATCCATATACAGCGGTCTGTTGAATTTTTCATTTTTAGATTTATTAGACCCCGATGATGCTTCAATGGAAATCGTAGATTCTGAAACGGAGCAATGTGTTGCTCAACAATATATAAATCGAATAGGAAAAAAGAATTTAAAAATGTGTTTTTACCTGCTCCAGTTCGATGGAAATGCCTCAATACAGCAAAACTCAAGTTAGAGTTCCTTTGCAACTGAAGGAAATTATAAAGTTTCATGTTGAAGTTCACTCAGTAATGTACACGAAATGATATATAAATTATTGTCATGGCGACATTTTAATGCAATTTGAAGAGATACAAAACAGGATGCAACATTACTCAATTTTTTAGGACCGATTTTCTTATCCCGCCGAACGTGTCATGGAGTTAAGAAAAACTGATACCATAGACGTATGTAGCAGGACCCAACAAATACCGCACACATAGTGGAACCCCCCCGTTTCGCCATAGGAGAGGCACAGCACAGACAAAAAGTATGAGAAAGTGCACATCAAACCAAAAATTTGAAAAATGCAAAAGGAGGAAGTAGATTCTGAAAATGGACAAAAAATGGTACAGAACAACATTTTCAAAATTTTCCCACCCCCTCCCAATTCCACTCCCATCAACCAAACATAAATCACAATTTGGATGTAAAGGCAAAAAATTAAAAAAATCTAGTATGAGGAAGTTGATTCTGAATATACTCAACTAGGCGAGTAAAATGGTGTATTCAAAT
>FIZV01030360.1:0-11510 GCA_900050545.1 Trionymus perrisii | reverse complement strand
AAATAGTATATTACTTCAAAGAGGGAGGAAAAGTAGATTCTTGACGAGTGTGAGGTTTGTGACCTGAGCGAAGCGAGGGTAACAACTCACACGAGTCGAGAATCATTTTTTCCTCCCATTTGAAGTAAGTTTTTTTTCTTAACGTGGGAGAAAAACGCGCATTTTACACTCGTGCGATTAGCAAGAGGGAGGAAAAGTAGCGTTTTACTCCCGCAGTAACGAAAAAGTTATTATACGTACAAACCTTCCTTTAAAAATAAATTTGGATTTTTTTCGCACAATAACTTTGTTTTCTCTAATTCTTCATCAATTATTTTCTGTCTATCTATATTATAAGCAGGATTCTTTCTTTTTTTACCCTGAATGATCATGTCTATTTTCTCTTCAAGTTCTTTTCTTCTTCTTTCAATATGAGCTTTTTTCTAAGTGAAAAAAAAAAAAAAACGAAAATACTCACAAACCATTGACGATTTTGTTCTTTCTACAAATTATTGACATCTTCTCACCAAATTTTCTGAAAATTCTTTCATATCTTCTGAACTACATTTTTCAACTGTTTCATCCAATCTATTTCTTGAAAAAGGGTAATGAAGAACTCGTGCAAATGTCTTCTCTTTTAATAAAGTCACTTCTTCAGGCATTAATAAAACTGGTAATTCAGATATTGTGCCCTGCTTCTGAGATGACTTTCCCACCAAATTTCCGATTATTCTGTAATCTATTCTTATTTTAAGCCAATCTAGAAATTGAAAAATGGTTCAAGAAAAATGCTACAGGCTGGCAAATTTGGAGCAAGTACATATATACAGGTAGACAAATAAAAATATCGACATACCTTCAACGTCCCAAATGTATCCATTGATATCATCTGGGAAAACGAATACGTTGATCATAATTTCTTCTATTTCGGTTGAATTTGCGAAAGATTAATATTATGGCCGATAATTTCATTCTTAACATATATTCTTCTTACATTGTCGATTATGTACAGCTATGCTTTCATGCTTTCAAATATTACTGAATTTTAGAAATTTTTCCAAGTTTAAAAAACTTCAAACTACTTCAAACTAATCAAACTTAAACCACAATATTGATAAGGATATTGCCGGTTGTTTGTTTTTGTCGTGTTTGTGTGGGTTCATGTACGTCTCACCCCACCACGATTTATGCATTCAACCAATGAGCATCGCGTATTTTTATCAATTTCTTAAAGCTGCGCGTTGCGCAATTTTCTTGCAGTTAAATTTCCATTTCCAATAATTCCAAAATCCGTGAATATAAATACAATTTTCCGTTTCATAGGTTCAAAAACCTTATTTGATGCAGTTGCTCACATAATTCCTTGACATGTGATGGAGGCATTGAACGAAATTTAATTTTTATACACGAAGCGATGGTCATAGCATTGAACTAAGGTAAGTCATTTTTGTGATAAAATTAGGGTCAGATATTTAGAATACACTAAAATTTCTATATTTTTTCAATATATGTGCAGTGGGATGGACGTAATTGAATCGGATTACAGCCAGATTTTTTCGCTAAAAAATGCATTATTTGCCGAAGATATCGAACAAGTCGCATTTTCGTTCAACTTCAAATCTCAAATAGTTGCTCTTGTGTTGAGGTAATCACCTGAACATGTAAGATTATTTCAGACTGTTAATTTTACTAATTTATGTATTTAATGTACAGCAATAGTGACATTATTCTTTGGAAAGCAGCTTCAAGCGAGGAAAATCCTATTTTAAAATGGATTCCTTGGAAAAACGAACCAGATTCAAAAGTACAAGCTATAGCTTTTCAGCCAGTTTCGGTGGAGTCTGTTGCTGAAAATAAAACCGAACTTCTGATAATTAGTAATATTATTTTTTGATATTCATTCATTTTGAAAACGGTGATTAATTTTAGGTTTTGTTTTCAGCTCAAGATGGGAGTATGTGTATAATTAACGTAAATAAAGTGATTGGTGAAGATCCGATGCAGCAGCATTGCTTAAAACTTCACTTATATCCTTCATGTCCAATTGCTGATTTTACACCAACAGCCATCGTTTGGTGGGATTCTACTCATTATAGACATAAGTAGGTGACAAATATTTCAAGACTACTTCAAGTAGTTTCTAGTTATTGGTTTTCATACATATCATGTTTTCGCAGAGATATTGCTGTGATCGGTGGAACAAATGGGCAGATTGTTTTTTTTAGTATAACTCATGCATGCTACATGACTGTCTTAAGCACCAGTTCTAAATCGCCAATATTTTCTCTGTCCATTTGTTGCGATTTTTTTCGTGATTATTCGTATTTACTGGTAAGATTCAATTTATTTTGATTTGGAAATCCAAAAATGTTTTATCATTTCAATTTTAACATTTCAGATTACCAATGATTTAAGACAACAATGGAAATTATTACTGGAGAAGGAAGTCAATGGAGATTCTGTTGTTTTACTTGCGTTTGAAGAAAATGATGCACCTAGGTACGTCCGTTGCCACATGTAAATAAATGATGACCACTATTAATTATAATGTATTGAAATTAAATCAAAATTCAAAATATTTCAGTGGCAGTAAACCAGAAAAGAGTACAAAAGTGTCCACGCTACCTCAAAAATCTCGGCTACAAGAATTCAAACAGATGTCAGTTGAAACGTTTGCTCTGTTGAAACAAAAACTTAATGAATCTCGAAGACCAAATATTGAAAGACCTAGAATTGGTTAGTGCAATACAATTTATGCTGAACAGTTAAAAGTTCCATGTGATTAATTAAAAAATTTCAGGCAGCGCGAATGTAGAGCATTCAGAAATACAGTCCTGCGATTGTTACGGTGAAGCATTCTTA
The DNA here is from genome assembly GCA_900050545.1 of Trionymus perrisii. Classification (NCBI taxonomy): domain Eukaryota; kingdom Metazoa; phylum Arthropoda; class Insecta; order Hemiptera; family Pseudococcidae; genus Trionymus; species Trionymus perrisii. The sequence goes on along the minus strand of FIZV01030360.1, from coordinate 8,669 downwards.
TCAGTTCAACAGTATAAAAACAGACGCGTTTTAACAGGATTATTTATACCAGAATCTGTACTATTGGTAAGAAAATCTCATTTTACCAATTTATTTTAATTTTTCATGAGTTTACTCAATGATGTACATATATTATCTGATATGTTTAGCTGTATCTGCAAAGCAAAGACGCTATGACGTTGATTCATCACAAGTTCAAGATAAGTCCTCTAGTCACAACTTTACTATTGACCAATACCTTTGTTTATGTAGCTGATATAATGGAAACCCAGCATAGAATACTCATTTTTTCTACTCGATTATCAGAATCTAAAAAAATAGAGCCAATTGTAAGTGGAAAAAAAATATAAGTGACTATTTTCAAATGGTTGATTCACGAGTGGTGTATTATTTTTAGGACTATAATCCCGCAAGCTTTGTACAGAGTTTTTTATTTCCCGAAGAAGAGCGAATCATCAATTTATTTAAAATGGTAATCTTTTCTTATTTTAAAACTACTCGCATACGATGACAGAATAGATGGTACCAAAATAACGTATTGCTTTAGGAAAAGAAACTAGTAAAGTCGTCAGATGAAGTAGATACTAACACTCTATCATCTACCGCAGAATCACAACATTCTCGACCAGGGATTAAGCAAATTCGATTGGAAGACGAATGGAATGAAGCCTGTTTAGTTGTAACAAACAAAGGAGTTTACGTTATTAGTTTGAGGTTTGTTTAATTGAATTGACCGAATACATTTTAAGATGATGAGTAACGTAGTAATGGTGAATTTTAGAGATAATCCGGTGGAAATGGCTATGGAATCGATCAAATTTGACGTTGGTATGGTTAGAAAGATTTCCATGATATTCAATTTGTCACTTTCAAAACTCATCGAACCTTTGACGGATAGACTTATAGAAGAGAAAAAAGTTGATGAAGCACTGGCTTTAATCACTGCGACGGAGGTTTGAAAACATTCGATTTTACTTGAGGAATTTAAGCATTTTATTTAAAACTTAATTTCTTGCAGTGCTATTCAGGGAAAATGACTTTGAAATTAGCTAGTATGGGATATGTAACGGAATTGCTTTCGTATACCGAAAATTTATTGAACCTGTCTGACTTGGATTTACCATTAGTCGAACGGATACATCTATCAAATTTCGTAGTCACATGTTATGCCGAACAGTACCTTGGAGATTCGCAAAATGGCACTCTTCATAAGAGATTCATGTCAGTTAATTTTCATTTTTCCTCGTATATTAAAATTATGGGCTTACAAAATAATTTTTTCTATAGGAATTTCTTGAAGACCAATTATCATTACGATGAAGAAGTAAACATTCATATCTTGGCGAATTATAAACTATGTTCCTTTGTCCACTTTTTAACTGTGTGGAGAGGGCTGTACTTCGATGGGAGCATAGCATTAACCAATTTATTGGCTCAAAATCAAACTGACAAGTTTAAAAATGTACACCGTAAGTAAAAGCTCATAAATTAACCAAAAAATTGTATTTTAGTTTTGTATTTTTGTGAAAAAACTGTTTTTCAGATTTCGATGGATTCTGGCAACTTTTCAGCGAGCCATCGTTAGTAGATGCATTCGTTTTGAACCCACGCACGTTGCATCTTCATATTCAATTTTTGAGATCACATCTGAATGAAATTCCTGGTCATATTTTAAAAGTAATTTACCCGTTGTACGATTATTGGTGCTAACAGATTTTATAATTTTAAAAATGAATTCGCTTTGATCAGAGATTGTACGAGTTCTACGATCCAACAAAACCCGTGTTGAAGCCGGCTATATGTCGAATGCTTAAAATGACTAAAGAAGAGTACCTAGAAGGATACGACTTTCAGGTATGATGAACTCAACCAAGAAATGAAATTGATTGGTACTGTTCTTAATTTAATTCAGATTTTCCTTATCATTAATAGAACGACAAATGGGGAAATGATGCCAATATGTATGACTGGGTGACAAACTTTTTATTCCTTCATATTCACTTGTATAAATACCAGAACTTCGACTATGCGTTGAATAAATATGTTTCTACGGTACTGCATACTACTATACCTCTGAAAAATCCTCCTGATGAGGTAAATTAAAACCTGGTGATGTCACTTTTTGTCATTACTGTTCGCCGTATTGCACCATAAATTTAAATGTATTTTTAGGCCGAAGTCATCGCGTTTCCTTCACCGTCAGCAATCAGTGCTGGTTTTGCACATGCTGCGGTCGTTAGAAATGGTTCATTAGTGACATGGGGACAAGCGTCCTATGGCTGTTTGGGTAATTTTTTTTTTTTAATTTTGGCAAACGGAAATAATGTTGTATCCATTGAAAATGTTCTACTTAATTGTGTTTTGACCAATTATTAAAATACATATATTTTTTTTGCGTGACTGGAAAAATCAGGAATTGGAACCACGTTGTCTCAGAATTGTGCTCCTGCTTTGAATACTTGGTTTGAAGATCACAGAATCGAAGTAAAATACGTTTCCTGTGGAAAATATCATACTCTAGCTTTGACAGAAAACGGTTTATACGCTTGGGGTTCCAATAAATATGGCCAATTAGGAATTGGTCAAGTTGGTCAATCGGTTTATCCTCGCTTGGTCGAATCACTGGCGTCGTATACGATAGTTTTTATAAATGCTGGTCAATATCATTCTTTAGCTATTGACGTTTCTGGAAGGTACGTGTTACATGTATTTCATTTCTCACGTTTAGTAGGCATCAATGCAATTTATGAAAATTCGATTACAATTTTCAACAACGTTTATTATTTTAGGGTATGGACTTGGGGTTGGGGCGTTTATGGTCAATTAGGTCACGGTGATACTGATGATCAATTCTATCCGAAGTTAATAGAGAAGTTAAAAAAGAAGGTAAGGATACCGCGTTCTAATTCCAATAAGAATATTTTAATTCCTCAGCCAAAAAATTTTCCTGTTTAGTTTGTTATCAGCGCTTGCGGAGGTCAAGCTCATTCCATCGTTTTGACAAAAAATGGTAAAGTTTTCACATTCGGTTGTAACACTTACGGGCAACTAGGAATCGGTACCACTGTCAAAAGTTCCACTCCGGTTAAAGTTTTCGGAATACAAGAGAAAATCCTTTCGATTACAACCAATTATTTTCATAATGTATGAGCGTACTGTTATATAACAAATCATGGAAAATGGGAAGAATACTCTTGTAAAAAAATATCTGTTTTATTGTTTGTGTTAGCTCGTTCTCTCCGACACAAATAGATTGTATACATGGGGTTGTAGCCCTCAAATTTTAAAACTACACGCTCAATCACAGAAAAGGGCTCGATCAATGCAAAATTTTCAAGAAAAAAATGAAGCTGTGGAATCAACGAATAATGATGAAAATGTCTTTATTGAGGTGAAAAAATTTATTTTGAAAAATCATTACATTAGGAATGCCTTACATAATATTATGTGATTTTTTTTAGAATCCTCCTTTCGAGCATTCATCAGCGGCTACAGATAATGGAAAACATTTAAGTCCTACGTTAGTAGATACGACTTCAATTCAAGAAAAAATATTGCAGGTAGATATCATTTTTATTTGAAAAAACTTCAATACATATCTGATTACTAAACCTTTTATTCAAACTATACAGGTGTCTTGTGGATTATTCCATTCGGCTTTATTAACGGTCAATAATCAAATCTATACTTGGGGACGTAATATGGACGGGCAGTTGGGAAATTGCAAACGTCAAAGCGACATAACGTCACCTACTCCGGTAAACATTTTTTCAATCAAGTTATTACCAGCAAGCAAACAGCAGTTGGATTTTTTAAGTCGACCAACCTGGCGGATTAGTTGTGGCAAAGATTATACCTTAGCTATGGAATTAGAAAGTCGTCTTTTTGGATGGGGCAATAATTGTTGTGGTCAAGTATGCTTGTTTTTCTCCATATTTGCTGATGCCAGAGATGTTCCTATAGTAATAAAATTGTTTCTACATTTCAGTTGGGAACATTACCTCAAGAAGATATAAGCATTAAAAGATACCTGAATGGAAAGTTTATTGTCAATAAGTATGCTAAAAGGATGATTAAACTTTCTCACGGTGGCGTAAATATTATTGAAAAACCTATGGAAATACAGAATTTTCCCAAAGTACAATTAATGTTTAATAATGAGGAACATGCCCATTCTTATTTGCAAGTACGCCATCGGTAATACTACATTGTGAAATTTTTAATTTGTTCTACGGTGAATTTGAAATTCTTCTGCAGGTGGAATGCGATTTAGAATTGCCTGGGGTTAGTCAGTCCAATTTCCCAATAATTGATACAAAAACTTTATTCTCCGAATTGAAAACTTCAAGGGATCAAATTTTACATTATTACTTGGAATGTTTCCACAGATTTTATAACGTTGAATTTCTTTTAAATACGGTGAGTATTTCACGTTCTTAGATATGTAAGTAAGTACCAAGTTCACTTTGATTAAAAATAACATGTCCGAATGTGTGAAAAATTTAATGTTCCAGTGTGCGGAAAATAGTAATTACCAAGCTGTATCGAAAATATGCTGTTTGAATTATGAATTTTACGACGCTTTTTTCTTCGGGTTAAAATCTTTACTTCTTTATGTGCAAGAAAACTACATTTTTACTTCATTCAAAAACATTTACGATGGACAATCAAAAAATAGAATAATTCCAAAAAATGTTTTAAAAAACAAAAAAAATATGGAAGATTATATTAATTGTGGAAAGAGGGGAGTCAATTTTGAATTTATGGAAGATGTAGTTATGGAGGCTGTATATATGTTTGAAAATTTTTACAAATTGATTCTAAAATTTACTCCAGATAAAATAGGATCTTTTTTGCGCAAGGTAAGACCATCGATGGCTGATTTCTATTGACGAAATATCATGCAAAATGAGTTCTTAAACGAATTATTAATTCTTTCAGAGTATATCAGTGTGGATTGTTTGGGAGTTACCACTTCAACCTTTAGAATGTTTTTTTTGCAACAATTGGGACCAAGTTTCCTACTCGTTGGCTGTATTTTTATTTTGGTAGGACCAAAAATACTTTCATCTTGAGAAATAACTAACGAATTTTCTTTAATGTGTGACTATTTTTATTTCAGTGATAATTACAGATCTTTAACAAATTTCAATGATCAAGATATGAAAAACTCTAGTCAAATTGAAAATACATTTAAAAAGGAGAGAAAAAGATACATTTCGACTTACTTACAAGCGAAAAAATATCCATTCTCTAGTAAAACCAAATATCCATTTATGAATAATACTGATTGCAAAGCTTGCTACCAGAATTTATACCAATGCAAATCCGACGCTCACTTAGAATCGGATGACCCTAAGTATAATCTCAGTTCGACCGAAATTCTACAAAATTTATCCGTGCAGTTTACTTTGAAATTGTGTCACGTCACTATTGATTCAATGACAGTAAAAAGTGAGTTATTGATCAAAATCCAACATTAATTAATCACTCATACGTACATAAATTTATTTTCATAAATTGAACATTTTTACAGCAAATAATGAATACGAAGAATTTATTCGATTATTACACGAAGTTACATTTGCGCCGAGTGTGTTGAAATCCGATAACAGAAATGCTGACGAAGTACTTTCATCTGTATTTTCAACTTTAACCAGACATCAATTTTCTAGGAAAAAATTCGTTCATATATCTTACGACGTGAGTATATATATTTATGTTAAAGTAATTTTCGATCAACTTTTAAAATTTTGTTGAATGAAATAAGTAGTTTTTTTTTTTTTGATGATAAATCAAAAGATGAATACGGACGCGGCGCCGCGCTTCTTTAAAAAATAGTTTTAAAAAAAAACGTGGTAAATTTTATGTTAATTTATAGACAACGTAGAAAATTTTACTGATCTGAATTTTCTCTTCTCGTTGCCCGGTGGCCGATATTTGTGTCATTCTGTTACTTACGATGTGGGCATATTTTCTCAATATATTATAATGGTGCCCATCAACGTCTGAGAAAGAGCTTCTATAAAATGTAGATTTGCCCAGATTATGTAAATTTTTGCTGAAATACAAACTTCGTAGATGTTCATGTAACGCATCGACATCGGTACAACATACGAGCTTTCGTTGAATAGTGAATTTTTATTAAAGCTTCACCTATTTAGTAAGTAGTTAATCTAGGAACTTAGAATTTTTTTTTTTCCAATTTCATTATCATTCCAAATTCTATGTTTAATATTTTTCTCTTGCTTCGGTTTAAGCGCGATTAAAAATAGATTTTTATCTATCTGTATTTGAAAAGTTTTCTTTGAACATACCTTAATGTTCAGTTTTTTTCAAGATTGAAAAATCTAAGAATTTTCTTTTATTAGAATCTGCCGTCAAAAATGTTAAGAAGTGGAAAAAACGTTTTACTGTTCGTAAAGAACATGTTATTCGAAAGTCTATTCTGTATCTATCTACTCATGTATGAAAATGAACGTAAACTATAAAAATACCTATTTTTTTCCGTCGATACCCCTTTCGGTAATGGTTCAATTAAACGAAAAAAAATTTCTAAGTCAGTGAATTTTTTTGATTTCAATAAGTTTGGTTTTGATTTTTGTAATGCCAACTGTAGGTTCGTTTAAACACATTACGATAATAATGAATCTAGATGAGTACAAAAACGAGATTCAACTTAAGAAGTATTTATTATTCTACTGTACATTCGTTCATAAAAATTGATTCATCTATCACAGTACACGTGTAAGTAATAAATTGATGAGGTTTTGGTCTGGTGAGCACTGTTCTCTTCGAAATTCGACATTCACATTTTAATCATCTGCCGCTATGAGAATATGTTTGATTCTTGGTTGATTTATTAAACAACAACCAAAGAATATCAAACATATCTAATAGTGGCTAGAGAATAGTACTAAATGTCCCGCTTTCTTCCTAAAACAAAAAAGAAAATAATAATTATCAAAAAATTTTCGAAGTATTGAAGATATTCCTTAAGTTAAATCGTAATGAATTGATGAGAATTAACATGCATTTCTAATTTTTTTCAGGAACTACACGAGCAACCTATATCGAATAAATTTATCGTGTTTTCTTGCGGCCATCACTTTATCAATCAGAGTGCTTTCGAAAAAGAGGTGAATACAGTTGTACGTGAATTAGAAAGTTTACGTTTAGTCAGTACTAGCGAACTTGTGAAACGAATTTTTGACGATTCATGCTACAGTACCTGTTGTCCAAACTGTTTATTTCGATACGTGGAATACGAAAATCATTAAAAGAAATTAATTTAATTTGTGTCCGCGATTTTAGCGTAGTATATGTTTGCTTCATAATTATAAGTATTGTTGATGAAGATCGATGTAAAAATCATACCATACATGGTTTTCAAGTTCATACCTGTTCATTTTTTTTATTAAGAATTATTCTCATTTTAGCGAACAAAGTTCCAACATTTTAATGCTTGTATTTGGGGTTCGTGTGATTTTGAAACAATAGGAACTTTTGAACCATGTCGGTGGTTAGAAATTTTCATTAGGTATTCTTTGAACGAAAAATTCGCATCACCAAGTTTAACATTTTAGAATATGGGTAGGCAAGCTCAGACATTATCTATATTAATAAAAGCAACTTTTGACAAAATTGATTCAAATTGTTAATGTATGTACTATGTAGATACCTACTTATGGGTTTCTTTCAATGACAACGCTTTTCATAAAAACATTCTAAAAAAAATTTTGTTCGATAAACATTAAATTTAACACGATTATCTTGATTGGTATTAGCTATAATAACGACCAATCGTAACCAAAAATCGCATTTTGGGGTCATCAAAGATTTTTTTGATTTTGAAATGTTCGTTTCGGTGTCCTGATTAACCATACAAAACAAGTCCCCTAATCTGCTCGACGTTCAAATAAGTGTTGAAATACGTGAAATTTCCTATGAAACCAATTTATTCATTTTTTCTCAAGTTAACGGGTGGCGCAAAAATGACCATCATTACACATTTAACGCCCCCCCCCCCCCAAAAAATGGAATTTCGTACATTTATGCGAATATTACGAAGTTTAAAGGTGACTACAACGCGTTTTAAAAAAATGGTCGGAAGTGAAATTAAAGTTCGTAGAATTTGCAACAATAGAGGATTGTTTCGAAAAATCTTTTTCCTCACCCCCCTCCCCCCAATTACTTTTCTTAAGGAAATGATTCCGTATTAATTATTTTTCCTTTAAGTGAATTTTAAATAGCCCCTGCCCAGTTCCCCTTTTTCTAGAAAAAGGTGAAAATTACCCGATTATCAAAATCTTTTTTTTTTTTTTTGGTTTCAACCGATCGAAGTATCAATTCCCAATTGTCATTTTCCCCAATTTAAATTTCACGTGGTACCTTGTAGCGCCTCCGCAATTGATTTGAAAAAAAATTAGCAAAATTTTTTCACCTAGCTTTCGAAATTAGGTATTGAAATTTATCAAAAAGTAATTTCTAATTTTTTATTTTCCCTCTAACTAATTTTTAAAAGGTTTTAAAAAATAATCAAAATTTCTTCACCTAGCTGTTTAAGTTGTTGAAATTTATTAAAAAATCATTTCCATTTTTATTTTTTCCCTAATTAAATTTTAAGATTTTTCAAAAAAAAAAAAAAAAAAAAAAAAAAAAAAGAAAAG
>FIZV01030352.1:0-11710 GCA_900050545.1 Trionymus perrisii | reverse complement strand
CCAAAAAAAAAAAAAAAACTTAACCATTTTTTTTTTTTTTTTTTTTTTTTTTTTTTTTTTTTTAACCAACACGTATGGTAAATAATTATCGTCTTCCTTCTGTAATACATACATATTACACGCGTACTTGCGAGTGTGAGGTGTATATGTATACGCTGGAAACTAATAATTACATCACTCACTTCGAAGATATATACGACTCACACTGGATTGAAATTTTGTTACGATAATCATAGGGTATGAACAAGACGAAAAGTTTCAAATGAGAAATTCATAAACCAGTTCGTCATATAGTAGCTTCCATTTTCCAATCGCACAACGATTAGCTTGTCCACGAACGCGAATTCACCCCCGTACCTCACCTCCTGCCAATATTGTTAACCGCGTATACTCATAAACTCGTTTCTCGAACGAAAATTTATCGAACGAAGGGTTTAATTGGGTTATAATTATTCGACCATGGGGCTTGTTTTTAAATTGTTCATCGTTGGGTATCGTTTTTAGCTGGTTATATTTTGCGTGTTGTCGGAATAAAATTTTCAAAGTGGTAAATACTCTACCTCGTTTACTCGCTCTACGAGTAAGATACAAGTTAAACACATTAGTCGATTTATGAGCATTGTTTTTTCTCTTTTCTATCGTTGTTGTGCACGAAGTTTGGACTTTTTATGAAAAATTGAACGAAATGAGTTTGTTTTGAAATGTATAGGTATTGTAAACTGTCTGCTATTTGTCAGAAGTGCGACGCTTTTCTGTCTGGTCGAATTTATTTGAAGTACGCATAGGTGGCTTGTGAAAGTAGAAATTTGTAATTCGGATTCTTAGAATTTTTTACAAAAATAATTATAGGTAGATAGACCGTAATTGTTGAAAAGTTTTCTTGGATTAAATATCTTATTCTAATTTGTTGGTAGATAATTAAATGTCGGAAGATTGATGAAAAATTAATGGTTGAAAAAAAATATAGGTCGACTAACTAGGTAGTTCATTTTAGTAGCTGGAGTTAGGTTTTCCCATGTATATGGGGGATGCGGCAGATGAATAAGAAACACCATTTTTTAAACTAATTCAACTCGGTGCTATTTTTTAAAGTAAAAATGCATTTGTTTTAAAATTTTTGACAAAAATATCGTTTTCAAGATTTTTACAGAAAATTCTTCTGATCTTTAAAGAAAGAGATTATTTAAAAAAACGGCCTCTGGAATTTTTTGGAAGAATTTTGTGTAGAAAATCTTTCCCATGAATGAGTTTTTTTCTGAGAGGTGTTCATTTTAAAAAATCAATTCATTTAAAAATTGATTTTTTGAATTTTTTTTTTTACCTAATGGATTGAAATTTTTAAAAGGAAATCTGAAAAAATGAGAGATTAATACCGATAAAAAAATTATTTACTACTTTTTTTCCTGAATATCTACCTATTAATGGTATTCTTCAATGAAATCATTAATTTTTATGGAGAATTTTTTAAAATGTTTCCCAGAGAAATTTCATGAAAAAATTGTAATGATTATATCAAAAAATTTGAAGAATATTTTAGGAAAAATTCTTCTCAAAATTTAAATCCGATTTTTTTTTTAATTTTGTCAAAAAATAAATAAAAATAACTTTAAACCATGGAAGTAAGTAACTAATTACATTAGGAATAGGCGAGTATAATTTCAAGCAATAATATCTACTGCTAATAAGTATTAGATAGGTACCTTTTATTTTTAATTTGAAAAATTGATGGAACTCGAATGAAAAAAAAAATTATAACCGAATTAAAAATAATCGAAAGTCGAAGAAAATGGAATTTTTAATTATATAGAAGTTGAACCTGGACCCCCTCTTCTCTATTATGTCTCAATTCTATATGGCTGTAAGTATTCAGTTCTTGTAAAATTGAGCCATTCCTAGGCATATTTAATTGCAATTTTTTTAAATAAGTTACCAGCAATTTTCCCTTCCCTTACCCTTCTGATAAATTATTATACATTTCTGTAAATATTTTTTTTTTTAAATTTTTTTTTGAATAGGTAATAAAGACATCAGGCTTGTCAGGCTTGTATGCCCAAGGGCTTTATATTTTCTAAAATACCTGAAAGTGGAGTTTGATTTTTAGGAAGGATTTCTGAGACTGATAGACATACGAGTATAGGTATATTCATCCAATTATAAATTACGATTGCAATAAATATTAATGAGTGATTAATTGGGCTTGTACAAAAGCCTTATAAAGAATGAGGATGTGCTGGTACCGCTATTCGTACCTATCTATTATGTCTAGCTCTATTTAATTATCGTCTGTTGGTATAAATTTAGTGGTCTTTATTGTTATGAGTTGATATTTTATAAAATTGAACTTGCGGCGTTTATTGGTTTATGTTTTCGAAAAAATAATCGAATAAATAAATAAATAAATAAACGTGCCTTTAAATGAATAAAAAATCTCAAAAAAAATCGCTGGGAAAAAAATTTTGTCAATTTTTTTTCCAAGATTCATTCCAAAAAATTCTTTGTGCTTAAAATTTTTACAAAAATTATTTTGCAAAACATTCTATCAAAAAGCCCTTAATTTTTTTTTCTGAAAATAGCCATCTTGAAAAAATTCTTAGTAGTTCGCGAACGATCCACTAAAGTGATTCTATATAACAATGGTACTATTTAATATTTCTTGGCAAATATTCACCGTAGCCAGGTACGAATAATAAATAGGAAGAAGCGAAATGAGCGAAAAAAAAGATACCACCATGCCAGACGTAATATTAGTTCATACATATATTGGATTTATCTACGAACATATAGGTAGGAAAAAATATATATAGTCGAGAATCCCTTAATCATGGTATGGAGTGCATAGAGAGGAACGCTGCGGATGAGTGTTTGGGTTCGACATGGGAGGCCTTAATTATTTCATCAAGATATACACATGGAGTGGGCGGGGTTTTTTCAAAACAAACAATCAATAAATCATCGTACTTGTTATAATATCGACGTTTAAAGGTATAAGCTAATTTTTTTTCCAACGTACGATCTCATCATTTTTTTACATTCAGGTATAGAGAAAGAGAGAGGTTAACAACGAACATTTAACCTTTTTTTCTTTCTTTCGTGTACCTTTTTTTTATGAAATATCTGCACAAGGCGATAGAACGAAGTTGAAAAATAACCCATTTTAAATGGTCCTGTGAAATGTGATGATGATAAAGTCGACATCGAATAAGTTACAGACTGGGAGGAGGGCAGTGCGGCGTAATGCTAGGTATGGAAGTCCGATTTCCATCCAAAATTTCAATGAAATAAGATTTTTATGAAGTGGTTATAAAAAATAAAAATTTGGAAATCTTTTAAAAGTGATGTTAAAAAATTCTGAAAATGTTACATCGATTAAATTTTTAATTTTCGCGTGTGATTAATTTTAATTAATTATAATTTATTTAACAACAATTTTTAGAAGAGTTTAAAAAATTTAAACTTTGAAACAATTTAAAAATTATACCTAACTAGAGAATTTTTTAAAATACCGCAATTTTGAGAAATTTGCTAATTTTTGAAAATTTTGCAATCCATGCAATTCAATAGCTAGTTTTTGAAAATGTGAAAAAAATTATCAATTTTTTCCATAAAACAGTCCTCTCACCTTTCGAAAAATTTACGCAGTTATGTATCGACTTTCTAACTTCCTATATTCTTCCTCTCATATTCGCCATTGTAGGAGGGATATAGAGAGGATGTTATAAGAGAAGTGAAAATTATAAGTATCATCTCGAATTTTTCTAGAGATGCGGAGACGTAGTATGTGTGGAAGATTGAGCAGCAAAATCGCGAAGTGGTACACGAATGTGCGAGGCTAGATTCCATCCCTGGTATCGTACGATGGACGGTATTCGTTTTGAAACTATGTTGGTCGCAATGTCATCCAAAGTTGACGACGACATGTTAAACTAGACAAAACAAGATACCGTGCTACAGAAACGGGATATGATTTTTCTGCGAAATAAATGCGACGACGACAACGCGTTTGTGACGAAAAAGTAAACCGAATACTTCCATATTCGTAATTCTGTACCGAGAATGTGCCATTTCAGAAATGCCGAATGTAATTCAATCTCACTGCAGCTACAATGCGGCCTATGCTACGATGCATTATAAATTTTTTCCCCTCTATATCTACCGTTTTCTATTTTGTAAGTATATACTCATATCTCGTAAAACTAGTTTTTTTTTTTTTGCGACCTCAGACGAAAATTTTTTCGTGGTTGCGGACGATGGCGCCTTTAGCGTCCGTTTGCAAGCGGCATCTCTATTCGAATATTTCAAAATGACGTCCGTCTAAAGAATACAAAACTCTGGATACCTTGACAATGGAAACTGGGTGTGTCGAGAGAGCAGATAGACCGAAGGTAAAAAGTCAACGTTGTAATATGATAAGCTTGTTTTACACGTACAGGTTCTGGAATTAGATACGGTAACTTATTGGTTAAACCGAAAATAGTCGCGGCCTGTTTGCTTACCTATATATCTGAACGTGAAAAAAAGGGTTAATCGTGTAAATACCGAATGGAAATCCTTCGCGAGGGCGAGAAAAAAAGCAAAATTGCATCGTACCTACGCCAAAGTCTCAAATTAATTATTCATCGAATGAAAAAAAAAAAAAAAAAAGTCATCGTTAAATTGAACTGAAAGAAAGTATCCGTGAAAATTAGGGCGCATCTTGGCTCAGTTTGCGTAGTCTTTATAAAATATGTAAGCATATTTTGTAAGCTAACCGAAAGAAAAATTTCCAGTGGTTGTCAATTTGCGTCATATACGTATTATGAAGAAATATACGATATAAATATTCTAGCCTATACGAACGAAATGTTATTTCGCGCGCAAAAAATCGATACACCGTATCTTTTGCAAACTTACGTCTGGCATAAATTTTCATAACTTTGTGGAATTTTTCACCTTGTGCGTGTACATGGAATAAGCCCTAAAGATGTATAAGAAAAAAGGTGGTTCTTGGTGCGCAATTCGCATATTTTACATATAAGATTCGATAATTATACGAGACCGAATTAAAGAAATTAGCGAGGGTTTTCTTCTTTTTAGAATCACTGCTGCAAAGATACTTTTTCCTTTCGTACATGAAAAGTATACTTGAAGAGGGAAATAAAGCACGTGGAAGGTGGTGCGGAGTAAGCGGGTTGTGATTTTCATGATTAGCTACTCTCTCTCAGAAACGTCGTCTGAACGGCTCCGTTGAAGTGTGGCTCTTCACACGTTTACTGACAACCTGACAAAAAGTGCCTCTTTTCCAATTCAGCCTTTTTACACACTGAAAAAAATATATTTTCCCGCTGGTTCGTCGACGCCATTCTATATTTTATTTCTGTTTCTTTTTTATACGTATACGTAGGTATCGTGTATGAATTCGCAGCGGTGTATGCAACTTGCTATAATACTAATACACGAACGAAAAGTCCGTTCTTACCTTCCTCTGTTTTTAGTGCGCTTTACGTTGGTATATAGGATTGCCTTTACTTATATTATTTATGTAAGTATGTGTTTATTTTTTAATTTTTTTTTCAACCATTCTTCAATTTTTGATTTTAAAGAAAAAATTTCAAAGATTGTAAAACAGATTTTTGCTAAAAATTTTATTGAAATGGTCTATTTTTTGAAAAAAGTTAGATATAACTAAGAGGTATAACCAAGTAGATAATGTTAAAAAATTATAGTGGTCCCTAAAATGAGGTATTTTCGAATCTTTGCCTATAATCCAATTTTTCGAATTGAAATTTTTTACGTGACAAATTTTGAAAAAATTATGCAAGAAAAAAATAATTGTTACCGATTTTAGAAAACGTAGCACTTCGGAAAATTTAAATTTTTTTCTGTAACAATTTGGATGAAAATTGTTTAGGAACAGTGCTTCTTTTGAAAAATCTGTTCTTTTTTAACCCCCTGACAAGGAATTCAATTTTTAAATACATATTTGCTTGAAAATGTTTCAAAAAACAGCAAAAAAATTATGACAAATTTTGGGAAACTCAACAATTTAATTTTTTTTAACTTTTCGAACCCCTGGAAAATCCCACTTTTTTAATTAAGTATAAAAATATTGTTTTGAGTGACAATTTTTGAAGAAAAAAATATAAGAAAATAATGTTGACGAATTTTGAAAAACAACGATTTGAATAAAATTCTTTATTTTTTGAACCTCTGACAAATGCTCAAGTTTTTGTGATGTCGACAAAATTTGGGAAACCCAATATTTTTCAAACCTCTGCCTACAATTAAATTTTCTACTGCTTTTGCGAAACAATTTTTGGAAACAAAAATCGAAAAGGTTAAAGAATTCCACTATTTTTGAATCCTTGCTAATAACTGAATTTTTTGGGGTCTATTTTCCCTACTGACTACCATCAAAAGTTCAAAACACAACAAAAATTTGTTGTGCGAGTTCTACACTGTGCAAGAAGTGCAGTAATTGAGAATCGTAAAGCTTTTCCCTTTCCCATCAGGCATCATCATTCATCATTATTTTATATCAAATTAATATAGGTAATTATTATCCTGATCCTGATCACATTTAGAAACGAGATATTTAAGAAATTCTTTCAAGTTTCATCATAAGTTCATCGTTGGTTCATCATTCTATACTAAATTTTAGAAAATAAGTTGCTGTGATTATTAATTTTATCGAATTTTCAAATTTTAAAAAAGTCAACGATTTTAGGAAATTTGATAATTTTTGAAAATTGTGCATTCTCAAAAAGTTATTAGATCATTAAAAATAAAAATTATAACAGTTTTTAAAAATTCGGCAACTACACTTGTTGCACAGTGTAGAACTCGCACAAAAATTTTTTGTTGTGTTTTGATGGTAGTCAGTAAGGAAAATGGACCCATTTTTGGAATTTAAATTTTTTTGTAACAATAATTTAAAAAAATATATTTTTACAAATTTTGGGAAATGAATTACATATTTAAGAAAGTCTCAATTTTTTAAACCCCTGGCAAAAATTCAATTCATCATTTGAGAAAAATTTTGTTTTTGGTTTGATTTTTGAAAAAAAAAAACAATAAATTTTGAGAAAAAAATATTCAACGCATTAATTTTAAAACTTCCTTATTTTCCCTTCAACTTAATTTCTTGCGGGACAAATTCTGAATCTTCGTACGTACTAGGACGCACTAGGGTTGCAATGTCGATACATGTGGAGAACCCCCCTCTATCTTACGAATTTTCTTCACATAATTTTTAAAAATTTGTTTTTCAGGCATATTTATTTAATTTTTGCTTGAACATAGTCTCAAATTTGTATTACAAAGAAGCAAGAAAAACATGCTCTTGCCTTGCTAACTTTTCCATACCCTGCTCAAAAAATCAATTAGATTCAATTTTTCATTTTTTTTTTTTTCAAATTCAGATTTGGTGGCACCAATCAAACTTGATTTTGAAAATAAAACTCTATGTACTTATACACATAAAAATAGATTACAGATTATTAGGTAATTCCCAAATTGTGGTTTATACCTGCGCCACGTTAAAGAGGTGAACATGTTATTCGATGGAATTCCTTTACCGCAGCTCAGAGTTACTATAGAATTTTTGATTCTTTGATGGCGATATAGATTTTTTTAATTGGATGAAATAACAAGGCTATAGGTGTGTTGAATATTAGATAGCGCTTTAGTGTAATACGCGGAATGTGTGTATTTTTGGGTGTCGAATAGGTAGGTAGGTAAGTAGATACGTGTACGTCGAGATCAGAGAGGTTTTCAGGCATTAGAAAAATTAACGTATAAGATTAACTCGCGCGAATAACGTAGTGGTCTTAGAATGCGTTAATTCCATCGGATATCCGAAGCCCATTGGCTTGGTACGCGTATATATTCCGCTATGCTGCCAAGACGGCGCTCGTGGAAGAGTGTGAATTGTTTTATACGATTTGGTAAAGGTATATTATTAAGTAGTAAAGTACCGTGTACTTCGTAATAACAATTCAGGGCTCCAATTTAAGGTGAATTCTGGTTATACACGATGTACTATAGATATAACGAGCAGAATAGGTAAAGGTATAGGTATGTAGAGGACAAGAGCACACTAAATCTAAAAAAGATTGAATGAATTTAGTTATCTGATACTATGAATTAGAAGTGAACGAAAATAACACGTCTATGGGTATAGTATTCTACCAATATGGGTGGTTCGAAATATCCCCGGGCACGGTACTGCGGACAGGTAATAGGGTACAGGGCAACGGGAGGAAGAAATATCTACAAAATTAGGTGTGTAAAATGCAGCCTTAGTACCCCGTTATTATTATATGGTATTCGCGAAAGGTATCCATGATGTACGGTGAAATAGCTGTCTGCTGCGTGTGTGTGTGTAGCCTTATGCGATGTATGAGAGACATCACCTGAGCACGAAATCAAACATGGTATAAGCGAGTCTGCAAGAGGTGTTATCATGTTTACTTTACATCGATTCCATCTATCTATGGCCAAGTTGGTCTTAATGTGTGAAGAAATTCTTGTTAATTTGTTACGATGCCTGGCTTTTGTATTTCGAATGCTGGTACACTGATTTATCTTCCATAAGCCAGCACTTCAATAACCGTAGAGGTCTGGAAAGGCCGTGATTATCAAGTCGTGCACCGGATGGGCCATGCCTACATAATAATAACTTTAGCCACGGTTGATAAGCTTGTTAAAAAATTTCATAAGTAAATTGTTATTAGTGAAAGGAAAATAAAAATCAGCCTAAATACCCATCTCGCTTTCAGCGTTAAGTTGACTATTATTATCAATTTTAATCTTTTACCAATTATTGGTTTTTCTCTCACTCCTTCATCTTCCTATTGCCACGGTCTCGTTATTGTATGTATGCGTGCCTTCGTGAGTAAAGAATTTATCGTTCGCGTCAATGAGATCGACGTGGATTTTTCATTCAGTTTTATACATCTATAGGAAGGCATATTATGTACAGTCGACAGTCGTGCCACGTCGTATACATATGAATTTTACATAAAACCTCATCCCATCCGATCTACTCCCTTCGCCTTCTTTCTAATACTCGGTCGGTTGGTTTATTTGTTTTGACTATACGTGTACGGTGTAATTAGGAAGGGTGTTTTAGCGCCGTAGGCGATTCCAGCGCTGCGTTTGTTAATGGATGGAAAATATGATGGGTTCGCGAATCTCTTTCTCGGCGCTATGGTCCTAAACAACGTAGCCTAAAATTTAACCAACAAAAGGGTTAGCTTACGTTTAGTTGCGCGTACTCTATGGTAAAGTTACATGTTTACTTAATGGTGCTTTTGCTTGGTTATACGTATATTTGAACGTGGAATTTACGAAGCTACGTTGATTCTGCTCATATATGTAGCATATACACTCAATGTGTATAGGAAACTGCTTAACTGCGGCAAGACGTGATTAGACTTGCGGTATCCATGAGGGTTATGGGCTGTGTAAAATGTGAATTTTGTATGCTGCTGGTGGTTCTTACTATAGAGGGTGTGCGGTGAACGGATGGCAATATTTCAGATTAATGACCAAGAAAATGGATGGTACATTAAAAATGGAAAAATTTTAATATTACCACTTCTTGCCTAACACCTAAATTTAAAAAGTTATTCGAGTTTGAAGTTGGCAAATTTAGGTACAATTTTGACAAATTTTTTAAAAACTTTTCAAACCTAAATAACTTTTAAATTTGGATGTTGGGCAAGAAGTGGTAATGATGAAATTTGCGCCATTTTTACATCAAGGCCATTTTTTTGATAATTTTTTTAATGACGATTTTTTTAAAATGAAAGTACTTTCGTATAGTCCCTTCAATTTGAAAGTTGGGCAAAAAGTCGTATAATGAAAGTTTGTTCACTTTTCAAAGTACTACCTACCCCCATGGTCAAAAATGGATTTTAACCTTTATTTCCTAAAAACGTAATTTGCCCCTTCAATTTTGAAGATATGCAACACCTTCACCTAAGTTTTTTTTCTTTGTTGTACCCGGTTATATTAAAATCTGAAATATTGTCATACACTCACCAGACACTCTGTATAAGGAGTAATAACGCTGTACCTACCTCAAAAAAAATAAATAAAAAAATGGAAAATTACAATTTAAAAAATTCTTATAGTCTTTTTGAGCATACATAATCATTAGACCGTTTCTGGCGGTCAAACATATTTTCAAAAACCTCTTTCCAAATATTTCGACTCACTTCAAGTTTTCAAAATCTTGAAACCAATTTCTGCGTTTTTTTTTTTTTTTTTTTTTTTAATAATTATTATTTGTGGGTGGGTAGAGCCACAAGCGTAACTGCAGATTGCGCCAAGTGTGCTTTGGTACGTACAATCCACTTTTTCCAAAACAGATTCTGAATTCTCTCGAAATAAAGAATATTTAAAATTTTCAATAATTAAATAGGTACCTTACGTGCCTACACCTCCAAAAATTTTTTTTCCAATTTATTGGAATTTTTTTTCAATTAAAAAAAAATTACTACCTATACCTATTAATTTTAAAGAGAAAAATTTATTTATTATTATTTTTTTTATTTGAAAACTAATCTTCTTTTTTTGTTTTAATTTTTTGGAAAAGAATTAATTTCTTGACTTCTTTAGAATGAAAATATATCTCAAGCTTTTGGATAAAAAAGTTTAAACGCTTGCCTTAATTTTTTTTGAAGTCATCGCATTTTTTTTTTTCATTTCTTGAAGTAAAAAAAAAATATGATATATAAAATCCTTTTATTTTTTTGAAAGGAAAAACTTTCTTAACTTTTTAGAGTTGGATATTTTGAATTTTTTGAGCAAAAAAATTTAAAATGTTACCGAGTGAAACGTTAGAATATGTTTTGACCTCCCGAATATGTTCTCAATGTTATTTCACCAAAAAACCCAAGAGGGAATTCATAAGAACTAAGGCTTCCCTCAAAATTTTTGAAATTTTTCAATTAGTTATCAGGATTTAGGATGTATCTTTTTTGTATGCTATGGAAGGTCAAAAAAATTGATTTTTCTCTCCTAAAGGACCACTTACCAGCTTTGGGTGAAATTTAATATCAACGTTCCAAAGTATATATATAGGTATATTACTTATGCATAATTATATCTTTTTTAATTTAAAAATTTATTTTTCAAAAAAAACAAAAAAAAATTAACGTCCCTCACTTAACTGAGACCTTTCTCTAGTTTGGCTTAAAATTACCTTCAGAAGAGTATTCCACACAGGAAAAAGAACGCTCTGGTATCAAATTCAAAATTTTTGAAATTTTAAGTGTGACCTACCTAGGGTTTTTTCTGTTTTTTTTTGGTGAAATAACGTTAGGAATTGTGTCCCACACCCACTTCCTTTTGTTTCGCGAGTCAACTTTTGGCGAATAACTGCAATAGGCAACACACAAAATTAACAAAAAATGGATGTTCGCCTTTGATGTAGTTTGTTTTTCAAAATATCTCGATAATGGCCCTTGGTACAAAGAAAATATTCAAATAAAAGTTGTTCCTCTTTCAATTTTGAAGAAAAAAGGTTTATCATTTTTTTATTCCCCCGCTCCCTTCCTCTCCGAATTTCGCTCGAAGTAGAAACCACAAAAAGGAAGTATAAAATAAAATGAAAAAATGAAAACTTTTTCGATGAAATATTGAAAAAACAACAACATGCATCGGAACACGGTTACTTTTTAGTAACTTGGTTACTTTTTTAAAGGCAAGGTTACTTTAGTTACTT
>FIZV01030329.1:0-11998 GCA_900050545.1 Trionymus perrisii | reverse complement strand
TCGAATTTTTGCTTCACGAGCTGCCGATCCAGTTTATTAAAATTCATATCTATGTAAACAACCTCGTGATAATTATTCACATTTTGAGTTTTTCGAGTTTTTTTAAAATCAAAATTTTGGGACTTGCCCCTTCGTTTTGGTCTCGTTTTGAAAAAACGAGGCCAACCAACAGGTATCTGTATTATGGTATTTGTTATTGCTCCTAGTTCGATGAAATGTTTCAACTTGGTTTCGTTTTCTAGATTACCGATATGGAATGCTAAATCACCAGTCCATGTTTTGAACTATCGGATGTGGATCGATGATGAGCTTGTGGAAGTTCGTGGCCAATCGGTTGGTGTGGTAAATGACAAACAATAAATTCGATTTGATGCTTATTATTTATTATCGCTATTTATACATATTTTTTATTATAATGATAAAATCTTTGTGTGGTACGACGGTACCACTCGTCTGTGTGTGTAGTATCGGCACGCCGTCACGTCTCGCCTTCGCCTCTGCTTTTAAGATTTCTCTGTGTACCGGTATCCCGAGATGCCCGAGATGACGGCCGAGATGCGAGTTAAAAGTGGCGCAATTCCGCGTCGCCTCTGGAATCGCAGCCACCGCGATGTCCGTTCGTGTTTTTAGTTCTCTTGATATCTGCGCGACATCCCAAGCTACGTCCTCCGGTTTGGTGCTGCCATTGACCATCTCATAGCCACCGAGATATACGAGGCATTTTTGTGGCAGTTCCTTCATCGCCCGGATAGCCTGGATCGCCGCGTCTGTTTTCTTCGCTGTTCCGTAGGTTGGCCTATACAATTCGTAGGCGAATAGATCACCTATTATGGCCCGGTCACCCAGGTACGCGAATCCATCCCTGATTACCTTCCTTTCTGCACTTTGTAGCGGTTTATTTTTCGGGTGTTCTGTCGTTATGGTACGTATCTTATCGAGCTTCGTTTTGTGTTCATCGCGTTCTGCCTCTGTTTCCTGTAGTTTTGTTTTTAACGCATCGATAATTTGCTTACAGGTACTGTGATTTTGATTTTCTGGTGCACTGCGATGATGGTCGCTGCCATGTTGGCCGCCGTCACGTTGGCGGCCGTTGCTCTTTTCCGCTGGGCCATGATGATGATCGTTACTGTCTTTCGCCAGGTTTTGCTGGTCATTGGCTCGTTCTTGTACCATTTTTCGACGCTGTTCGTTGTTGCTTATCGGCGCCTTAGAGCGTTTGAAACGCTGTTCGCTCTCGCTGGTGGTGCTCGAATCGACGTATTTCGATGACATCGGGCGTTTCCTCCTTCTTCCCTTCGTGGGTGAGGTGTTCTGTTCGTTACTTCGTTTATTGGCCTTATCCGAGCCACCTTTCGACGAGCGTGCCGACGCTGAGATAGACATTGCCGAGTTCGATGACGCCGAAGTGGATGATGTGTCCGATGTTGACGACGCCGAGTTGGTCGCCGCCGAAGTGGCCGACGCCGCTGATGATTCGCGTGATTTCGACGATTTCTTCTCCATCTACCTAGACACACACAGTTAGTAATGTAGTCTGTCAATGGGGAGGACGGAGGAGAAGAAAAAAAAAACATGCTCTTTTCGCCATTTATTTTTTTTTATTTACAAAAAAAAAACGGTCGTTTGTTTGTTTCAGGTTCGTGTTGCTGTGCGGCTGGTTTTTGGCTGCACTTTCACTTTGGTTCGTCGAGAACGAAACCGAGAAGAGCCCGAGAATTGTTAGTGTTCCAGCGTGTTTCATCGGATATGATACTTACGCGTTTCGCGATTTATGGCGTTTCGATATGTGGTCGTTTACTTTACGCGGAATATTATCGACGGTTATTATACCACCAATAAGGTCTGTTTTGCCAACCTCGTGGAAAAAATAATGCCACGAGTGAACTCTTTTGTTGTGTTGAAAGTGTTTTCGTCGATTTTCGGTTCGCAGGTGTTTCTGTCGATTATTTTAGACGTTCGGAGATAACCGTACACGTCTCTGAGAAAAAAATCGTTTATTAATATGGTGTTTTTGTTTTTTCTTTTCTTTAGATTTTTCGGCGCGTGTTCTTCGTATCTGGTCGATCGAGAGAGTACAGACATGCGACTTATCCACTCAAAATGGCGAACCTGAGGCACCGAAGACCGTGCGTATATCGTGGCACTTTTCTCGCCACGTCGCGTTTGATTCGAGTTTTTATTGCGTTCCTATGGTGGTGAGAGAAGAAAAGAAAAAAAAAAAATCGTAGGTCTTTTTTCGAAGCATTTTGCGAGTTATACCGGTGTTAACGAGGATTGTATGTTTTTTCGGCAGGTTTTTTTTTTCAGTGTTTGTTGGGTGTTTAATCGGTGGTACTATGTTCTTAGGAATTTTCCGGCGAGAATTTTTAATGTTCGTGGGTGTTTGTTCGATGATACGATCGTTCGTAGGAATTTTCCTACGACTTTACGAGTCGAAATAAGAGTACACGAGAGACGAAAAGACAAACCATTTACTTTTTCCTCTGGCGGTCGCTAGTATTTTCGGCGTTGAAGTAATTTGATTCATCTTACCTTCTGTGACGAGAAATGACCAGAAAAAAAAACTGCGATCGGTGGGTTAAAAAAAATTTAACAAAAACACTGATCGCCGTGATCGAATATTTCAAAAAAAAACTTTTTTTTTAAAAAAAAAAACCATCAATTGAACGTAGCTCAGTGACAAAACGTATTTCTTCTAGCCCGCTCTATTGAAAACCGTTAATTTTCCTCTGCATTGGTCGACTTGTCTAGATGTGCTGATTGCTCGTCTTTTGTCGATTTCCCCACCTTTTGGCCGTCACTATCGCTATCTCGTGTTGCTCGACTTCGCCTGAGCTGGCTGCATTCTCATCTCCCGCCTACATCTCGTTATTTTTTCCTTCGATTTTTGGTGGTTTTATTGCGGTACCATATTTTCTGTTTAATCCACTGTTTCGGTGTGTTATCCAGGTGATTATTTCAGTTTCATGGTCCAGATTTCTGCGATTCCTTTGGAGAGACTGCGTCGCCGACTTTCTGTATCATTTTTTTTTCTCACGAATGATGTATCTTCTATGGGTGTTTGTTCGATTCGCCCGTTAATTTTTCTGTTAACCAGGTACGTTTTTGGACATCATTGATTGATGTCCAGTTTCCGCTGTCGTCAGTTTCGATTTATTTTACTAATCAATTTTTCTCCTCTCCTGTTTCGAAGGTGAGCTGCCCGAGCCTGTCATTGGAGGGACTTTTGGACATCGTTTTTTGTTCCTGAAGATGCGTTTTCTTTCTACGTCGGTCAGCTGCTCGCCTAATAGCCTCCATGCTAACTCGGTACGTTTTTCAGCCTCGTGGACAGATGTTCGATTTATTTTGTCGCCTGTTTCGATGGCTTTTTCGATGCCAATTGAATTAACAATTTTTTGCAGACGAATTTCATCTTCTCTGTCCTTCATGGCAAATGTATACTTGAGCGCCTTTACTTCGTCGATCGTTATTACATTTTTGTCCGCTTCTTCTTCGCGAAGTATTTGTTGTCGTCGTTCCTGCTCTACTATTTTTCTTGCCTCTTTGAAATGTCTATACTGTTCCTTTACCTCCTCGTCGTTTAATTTCGGTGGTTTCAGCTCAGTCTTCCATTTTCCACTCGTTTTAAAGAACGTTAGGTTTTCTTCTTCTAACCGTTCTCTCTCTTCCAATTCTTTTTGAAGTTTTCTCAATCTGCGTTCTTCCTCGAGTAGTCCCTGGAAGAAACCATCAACGTCTTCGCCTTTTTCCACTTCTTTTTCGAGTCGCTGCCTTCTTTCTTTCCTCGCGCGCTCGTTTTCGAGTCTCTCCTTAAAGGAACGATTATCGAAGACGGATTTATAGCATGCTAGGTCTTCCAGCTCCCGAATCCACTCACGCTTTATGAATGGCGTGATTTGTCTTACGTTCACAATTTTTTCGTCAACGTCGGGTTTTTCTCTGTATGACTGCACCAGGTAACAATTTTCGGCTATTCTGGCCTTGATTACGTATGGCCCAATTCTTTTTGGGCACAATTTTCCCGTAATATGTTTGTGTGAGTCAGATTGCCGGTGAGTCGCTATCATTACTAAATCGCCGTTTTTTAACCGTTTTGTTACGTCGTCGCCTTCGTTGAACTGTTTTTCCTCTCTCACCATTCGCTCATGAGTTTTCATTTGTACATAGTTCCGAATGTAATCTATTCTAGTTTCGGGTTGGATTTCGAGTAATGTCTGTAGTTCATTGCCATATACCGCGGTCTTGGCCAGCTTGTCGGCTGTGATGTTTGCATAATCGTAGCTATGCCCTTCTACATATGTCATTTCGACGCTTTCGAACTCGTTTTTCAGTGCTTTGATTTTTGTTAATACGTCTCGGTTCGCGACCTCTCGGTTTGAAATGTTTTTCCAATTTTTCTTTTTGTATTGATCGGTGTACTTGATTACGTCTATTGCGTATTTTGAATCAGATAGGATTTTGATCTTTCGGTGCTTGGTTTTGTCGAGGATGATCTGCACGGCGATTTCAATAGCTTTTAGTTCGGCACGATTGTTCGTTTGTTTTGTTTCAGGTATGTTAGGCAATCGATGACTAATGTTTTTCTTTCCTTCTGGTTTCAGGCATATACCAACTCCAGCCACTGCGTCATTTTGGCCATTATGGGTACAGGCGCCATCAACACCTACCCATACAACGCCGTCCAATGACACCAGCAGGTCTTTTTCGTCGTCGAGGCTCTCTTCCGTGTATATTTGTTCTAAGCTGACGTGCTCAGTGAGTGTCTGTAGTTTTTTTTTCATTTTTAGGTATTTTTCTTTGGCGTTAATTTCAACCGGCGCGAACTCGTCTAAAATCGGTTTCTCTTCCTTTTCGCCAAATATTTCGTTAGGAGAGAAGGCGAATTCGAGGGGTTGCATGTTTAGCGATTGCTCAATATCCCGTATGTAATGATGCCAACCCTCGTGAGTTGCCGCCTCTCCCTCACTCACTGGCTCGTTGATCGCGATCCTTAGTTTGGTACCCAGCTCTCTCATGGTTCTTTCGCACGTGTTTGCCGCGGCGTTGAACGGTGACACGTGTGAGCATTTTACATTTATCGCGGCCAGTGTTCGTTTCCAGTCTTCGCTAGTGAATTGAGGTCCATTGTCGGTGGTAATTTTTTTCAGTACGTGCCCCTTTTCCTTCAGCTCGTCGTGCACGCGCAACACTAAGTCGATGCAGCTTTTTGTGGTCATGTCGCTGGCCGCCTTCAACCATATCCGCCTGCTGAAAACGTCTTTCGCTACAATTACTGCTTTCGGTTCTCCGGTGGTATTTGCAACCTGGCCAAAAATGTCTATCGCCACAATTTCGCCAACCTGCATGGCAGTAACTTTTGCGAACTCCGGGTATTTTTTAAATCCATAAACTTTATTCTGTTTACAGGTTAGGCACACACTTAGGAGTCTTTTCATTCTGCGCGCCGCGTTTGGAAAATAGAACGTCCTTTCGAAGACTGTGTACAGCCGATTGGCACCAAGGTGGCCATACCAACGGTGCATGTAGTCGACAGTCGCGGCGAATAGTTTTGTGGGAAGGTAAGGAATTTCTTCACCGTTGATTTTCTTGTGTACGATGCTGTTTTTTAATGTGAATTTGTTTTTGATTCTTTGCAGGTGTTGTTCGACGTACTTTTTGCCCCGAATTCGATGTCTTTCTTCTACCTTGTCGTGTTTCAAGGCGACGATGATTGGGTAAATTGCTTCGTCGTGCAGCTGGTAAATCTCCAGATCGCCCAATGCAACTTTTAAGTCAGCTGGAATCTCCTGTTTCGTAAAGGTAAATTCGATTGTGTTCGCACCCATGGTTAGCTCTATTGGCTGAGGGTCAAAAAATCGTTTTCGTTCCCTTTTTATGGTATAACGTATGTCAAACGAATTGACCCATGTTAGCCAATGAGCTGCTTTCTGGTGTACTTGCGCAACCTCTGACATTTTATTGATTGCTGTTTTCATCGATTCTGGTACGTGTATGGTGTGCCCCATTGTCCACATTTGTGCCTTTTTAAATGTTTGTACGAGGGCTAAAATGCGTCGTTCTATCAACGTGTAATTTTTTTGATGCTTTTTCAGTGTTAGACTGACGAAAAATAATACGTGTTCTTGCCCCTGTTCGTCTTTTTGATATAGTACCGAGTTGATGGTTTCGTCTGTCGCGTTTAATTCGATGAAAATATCTTTTTCTGCTTCTGGTGCTCGTAATTCAAAAGCTCTGTTGTATTCTTCGTACAGCTGTTCGAATGCTTCGGTGTGTCGCTTTTCCCATTTGAATTCTGTATCTTTCCTTGTCAATTCCGTGATTGGCGCGAGTATTTGCTGGTAATTTTTTACAAATTTCGAATACAACATCGTTAAACCGGTCAGCTGCTGAATTTGATGTACGTTGCTTAATTTTACGCCTCCCCATTTCTTTGAGAAATGTTTGTTTCTAAATTTTTCGAGTTTTATTATTTTCGCGGTTTGTTTGGCGATTCGGTTCTGATCGATTACGTGTCCCAGGTGTTCGATTCGGTGTCTAAATAACTTTGTTTTATTTGGGTTTAACGTCAGCCCAGCCTGCTGTATTCTTTCTAAAATTTTGCACAAAGTTTCGAGGTGTTCGTCGAACGTTTCACTTTTCACTCGTGCGTCGTCAACGTAACAGTCGAACCCCTCAATTCCGCCGAGTACTTTGTGAAGCATTTTAATGAATTCGGCCGCAGCTACTGATACCCCATATGGCATCACCGTGAATTCGTATACTTGTCCCTCAAATAGGAACCCTGTGTATTGGCAAGATTCGTCGTCCAATGCCATCTGCCAATATCCGCAAATGAAATCGAGTATCGACTGCCATCTTGTTTTCTCGTTGTCGTGTACGATTCTCTCTGCGTTTGATGCTTCAGTTAGTAAGGTGATTAGGTTGCTATTTAGGCCTGGTGGGTTGAGACATAGCCGAATGCTTCCGTTTGCTTTTTCGCGTACCAGCAGGTTGTTTATGTATTTGGTGTCTGAGAGACGTATTTTGCCATCTTTTAACATTTCTTCTACCTCTTTTTTGGTTTTAGGTAGTCGCAGTTTCGATGGAGTGTAATTCAATGGCTTCCATTGCATCTTCGTTGGATCGTCTTTGAAGCATAACTTTATTTTGTGGTCTTTCCAGCATCCCACCTTGCCGGAGAATACATCCGCGTATTTCTGCAGTCTTTCAACGACCAGTTTTTTCTCAGACCAGGTGAGATCAGCCTTTTTGATATTTTCAATTATTATATCGAAGTTTTTATGTTCGGTGTTGTTTTTTAGCTCCGGTTCTTCGTTGATGTCTTCGAACGGCTGTACCGTGCACTGGAAGATTTTCGCTGGTCTCCTGACATACAGATCGACGATGTTCTTGGGTTCGAATTCGACAAATTCGACAGTGTTCTTAGTTTCGATTCTTGCCCTTTGTTGGTCGACTTTTGGCTGAATTTTCCATGTCAACATCGTGTTACGACCGATGATGATTCCAGCAGGTAAATTTTTTAGTATGTAGAAGGGTAATTTGAAATCACTGTTACCTAATTTCATTTTTATCCAACAGACGTACGGACTTGCATTTTCGCTGGCGCCATTTGCCACCTGGACCATTACTCTAAACTTCGCTGACTCGTATGAGATGTTTTCCGGCTGTTGTCTGCGAATCTTTCTCACCAGTTTCTCACTAAGGAGATTGGCTTCGGCACCCGTATCCAAGAGACAGAAGTAATCTTCGTTTTTTATCTTCGCGCGTACAACGCATGTGTTTTTATCGATTTTTTCTTTTTCAGGTTTTACGCCTTCTTTCTCCGGATTCACTCGAATCTCGTGATCGTTCGCCGTGTCAACGTTTTCGTCGCCTTGTTGGAAGTTACCTACAGGTCGATGCATCTGTTTTTTTCGTTTCGTCACTAATACTTTCCAATGTTTTGATTGATCTTTTTCTGTTTTCAGGTGCGTTTTCGACGTTGGCTGATTCCAGGGTGATTTTGTGTAGACTTTCGATCCATCTTTGATACGTTTTTCCGTTTGATTTCTGTCCATCTTTACCTTCAGCGTGATGCGCAGGATGCTCCGGAGTCCTTGCAGCTTTTCCGTTTGTATCTTCGTCCCTATTATTCGATTTTATTTTCTTTTGCTTATTCTCTAATTTCTTTTTTGTTTCAGGGCTTTCGTGTACTTCGGCCGCTACTATTCGCGTAAGATGCTCTGGAGCGTTCCCTGGTGGTCTTGAAATTCCTGCTGTGTTGTCTTCGTCGCTGCCACAAAGTTCAGTGATCTCTACGCCACCATATTTGCTAGTTTTTTCATTCACTTTTATCTGTGTTTGTATTTTTCCACTGTGTGCTTGTCTCTCTTTCCCCTCGCGTTGTTTTTGCGTGGGTATCCCGTTTTTTGTCATGTCGGCGTTTATATTGCATATAGTAGTCACCTGGCCGCTCTCTCGATCCCTTTTTTCGCCCTTTCTCTCGTCATCATTTTTTTTGGTCGCTTTAATTTTCCATTTTATTTTCCGCCATTTTTCCCGCTGTTTGTGACGTCGATCGCTTTGGGCTTCGATTTTTTCCCATTTTTCGCCTCGCGATCGCGTGTTCTCTGTACTTTTGATAGGTATACTTCCGGCAGGTATTCGTCTAATTCCTCCGGCCATAAGTTGTATAGTATTCCGCGTTTAATAGTACGTTCTATGGTCGGTTTGAAACTTTCCTTCGGTCGCGTCGTATCCGTTTCTCCGTCGTAATCGAACCTATCTTCTCTTATTTTAACTTTACCGTCAATTATTCTAAAGTTACTGGAGTTTCGGAATCTTTGTAAAAAAATATCCGCCACGCCGGTGATTAGGATGGATTTCGTATCGTCGCTTATCTCACGGTACATCTGTCTTGTTCGGTTATAGGTCTTGTAGTGTATTTTGGTATTGTATCGGCGTACTACTGGACATGTGATTGGGAAGACCAAGTAGACGCGTTCGGCGCCTTTTTTTTTCATCCAGGTGATTATTTTTCTCACATATATTCGCCTAGATAGCTGCGTCTAACCGGTGTCGCGCTATTTATCTCGGCTTCGCCGAGTATCGTGACGATTATGGGCTGGAAAAAATCAATTTTTTTGATATTCTCGTAATGCTCTTTAATCGTTTTTCGCTTATCGCCGGTGATTAGATTTATGTCGCCGAACACGTCGATTACTTCGCCAAACAATGCTATCTTCACAGAATACTGCGCTTCGTCGTGTATGATTATTTCGTACGCCGAATTTATTAGTTTTTTGGAGCCGGCATCGGTATAGCGTTCGCACTTGGTCGATTTTGACCATTTTGTGCTGTACCTTGGTCGTTATTTTGGTCGCCGCGTCGTCCTTCGTTTCGTTGGTCGCTGTTCGCTACGTTATTGCCTCTGTCCCTCCAATTATAATTCGGGTTATAGTTGCGATTTTTATAATTTGGTTTGTAATTGGGGTTGTAGTTGGTGCCCTTGTAATTCGGATTTTTATCCGGATACCTATCGTTGTTTGATGTATTTGGTCTAAGTTGTTCGTCCTCGCGTCTCTGTTTGGCCCAGGCGTCATCCCAAGCGTTTAGCGCGGTGTTGTCGTACGTGTCGAATCGTTTGAGATCTTCTAATCTGGCAATTAGTGTCTCCTTGTCGCGAATTCCCTGACTGGGTGCTTGGCCGCGTACCCATGCTGGTAGTTTTTTGTATAAGATTGTCACCGTTTCGTCGTCTGTTTGGTTTTGGATGTGTGCTAGGGTGTCGTACCATAAGCTGGTCCATTCTATCACCTCGTTGATCGAGGCGCCTTCTTTTATGAACTCCTCCCGGCAACGTTTTTTGGCCGCTTGCTGCGCAGGTCGGTCCCAGAAAATGTCCAAAAATATTTTGACCGCCTCTTCATGAGTGTTAGCTCTTAATGAGCGTGTTGCCCATGCCTCGTTTTGTATCTTCACGCATGTAATAAACGCCATTTTCCTTGTACTTGGTTTCAGATTTTGCTCGACCAGAGGTACGTCAAATTGGGCCAAGAACCGATGTGGATGATGACGTAATTTTTCGTCGAAGACTCTCGTATTGCGCATAAAAAGGTCGAGGAATGTAGTTTCTTCTTTTTGCGAGCCATTCGATGTCGTGATTGCTTTTGTGAAGATGTTGGATGCGACAACGGTTACAGCTTTCATTGTTTCTTCAATTTTTTTGTCGATTTCCTCTTGATACTGCTGTTTGGTCGTTTGCATGTCTTGCCTGTATTGGCTTGTCAATGTTTCCAAGTTTTCGATTCTTTCGTCTACTTGCGTTCTTAGGCGTGCTTCTAATTCGCTCAGTTCACGTGTTAAACGTTCGTTTTCATGTTCCAGGTCGGTGACCCTGTTTTCCAGCGCGTCCATTTCGTTTTTCTCCGGATTCTCAGATTTGCTAGCTCTATTCTCAACTTCGCCCACGATTCCGACTGACCAGCCTTTAACTCCCTGTCGTCGTCGCGGTTCTGGTACCTTGGTTTGATCGTAGGATTTATTGTTTCGTAGTCTACGGATTAATATATTTGTATCTTCGTCTTTTGTATTAGTTTCCGACGTATTCATGAACTAATACTCGATGTTTTCTGTTGTAGGCCTATTCGATGAATATTTCGCAGCTGAAAGGTACGTTCGATGAATATTTCGTAGCTGGAAAGCCTATCCTCGGACCAAAGGAACGATAAATAAATTTTTCTAACACGAATATTTGTTTTTATTACGATTTTATGTCCGTTTTCGCGTTGTAATAGGCACGTGCCTAGTTTGAGTGACTTGGTAGGTATGTTGTCTGCTCGATTATTTCAAGTTCGATTTGAACTCTGCGTTCTAGGTCGAAGATTGAATTTTCGTAGTATGATATTTGTTGCTAAGTTCAAATTGAACTTTGTTGTTATTATATTTTTCGTTGATTGTACTAAGTCAAATTTTGACTTTGGTTTTCTTTTTTTTTTTCTAAGTTCAACTTGAACTCTGTTGTTTGTTCGAAGATTCGATGTTCTTTTCTCGTGGTCGTTTAGGTTCGAAGTAATTGGGCGCCAATGAAGGGGGAGGTATATAGGCACAGCCGTACTGTAGTTATACCTTCGCTGCTCAGTCAGTAGAGAGAGACTCGTTCGTCCTCGAATAAATAAGAATACAAGATTTTTATTACTATTTTCGTTTTAATAACAAAACAATACAAGTTCTCGCTTTACTCGGGGAACATAAAACCATAAAAATATAAAGCTGCTTTTCGTGGGACTTCGTTTGATTCTGGTAGACTGGTACTCGCCTATTTGGCTAAGTTTGATGTAGTTCGATAGCTTTATTTGTGGTGTCGCCGCGTTCGTTGGTGTAGGTCGATCATGTGACCGGCAGGTCGTACTGCCAAGAGTGGTTCTCTCACTCGGACCACCCGCGCTTATATATTCAGCTGCGGGACGCCAAGGGGGATTTCGTTATTCCCGCTCTTCGTAAACAGCTGATTGTTGGATGTTTCGGCGCGCTCTCGGGCGGCCGCGTTTCGTAGCTCCATCGGTGCGGTGCTCAAGAAGGCATATCCCTCCCCTCACATAGTGACGTCTGTCGTGATTCTTGGGTCGCGTATATGAGAGTCAGAGAGAGAAACACCGAAAATGAACATGCCTAACTTTCCTAGATGCAAGAAGACGAGACAAATTGATAAAAAGAGTTACCTACAGCCGCCTATCGAGAGGGAACGCGAACCACGACCGTAAAGGAAAAGACCGCCTAACGAGCACACCGCGCAGTGGTGCCTAAACTATGAATATTCGTGCTGCTGGGCCCATAAGCACGAGAAACCAGCGATATTCCCTATGCCTACCTAACATAAATAAAGACACATAGGCGCGTACATACGAAATAGGCGTATATTTTACGAAAGACTTATAATACTAGGCATAATAGGTATAATCTCGTCGCGTCGTCACTTCTTCGGCTTTTCATCAGCCTGAGCCTTGGCATTGCCCCT
>FIZV01030317.1:0-16242 GCA_900050545.1 Trionymus perrisii | reverse complement strand
AGCTTCTGTTACCTCGCAGGGTACCATCGGTGGTCTCTTAGTTTCCGGATTTGTAAGTTGATTTTAGATGAAAAATGATTTTAATTAACATGTTTGACCACAACTCGTAATTTCAATTTGCAGATGTTGAAGACAATCGGATGGCGTGTAATATTCGTTACCGGAGTGATATACGGAGGCATGTATTTATACGAATGGGTAACGTGGACTAATAAAGCTAAAGAAAAGGCATTTAAAAAGCAATACGTCGACCACGCTACGAAAAAACTTCGCTTAATCGTCGATTTAACCTCGGCCAATTGCAGTCATCAAGTTCAACAGTACGTTAACTTTCGTTTTTTCCACCTGTATTTTACGTATCGCTAATTTTTTCCTTTCGCAGAGAATTATCCACCACATTTGCACGACTATGTCAACTGATCGACCAAGCCACCAGTGATATGGCATCAACGATGAAAGAACTAGAAACAGAAGTACAACAATTGGAAATGGCAGCGAACTCGGCCAAAGTTCTACGCAATAAATCTGATTATTTAGCGAAAGAATTAGATATGTTCGAAGAAACATATTTGAAAATGTATAACTGAATATTTTTCCTTTAGTTGAAATGAGCTCGAGTCATTATCTTAATACCTATTTTGTTTTAGTCGTTATACCTTAGTTGTTGTTTTTAACGATTTTTTCCCTGTTTAGAATTTTATTATAAACATTTCAATGGCAGTTTTGCTAGTTTTAAAATACGTAAACGTATTGTCTAAATCGCTTTGTCGATACCTATTTTTTATATTCCTTGTTTTGAAGTATTTTTTATCGTAGCTTTTTCCTTCGATTTTAATGATTTCGCTGGCCGTTTTAATTGAGCATTTCTTTTATTATTCGAATAAATAATTTTAAACGTGTTATTTGTTAGCTAAATATTTTTCTGAAGTGCACTAAAAATGTCTTTTATTTAATTTGAGAAGTTATCGAAAAAATTAGTTTTTAACTTTTAAGTAAATTTTAGCTTTTTGTTTTGCAAATAAACACGTTTTCGAATTTCAGTTTTATTAAAAATAGTACGTTGTAAATTTACTTAATGAACCCGAAGAACGGATTTCATCATGCTTCAAGTAATCGGACATTTGCTAATAAAGACGTGGGAAATATTTGTGGAAGAAATTCAAAACGTAGAAATAATTTATAATGAAAAATAATCTTAAAAAATACCTAAACACATGACAAAAATTCACTTTAAAATAATATCAAAATATTTGAAATACTTTTTAAAACAGATTATCCAATTTTTTCAATATTTTCTTGCACTATTTTCAGATCGGAGGCAAGAACACATAAGCCATCGCTTTCCTTTACCAATAATTCTTTTTCAGCAATCATATCTTCTTTGACTTTTAGTATTTTATCAATTAGTTGAAATGATTTAGGATTGAACGTTTCACCTTTGGAATTCGAATCTATTGCACTAGGAACATTAATAATTTCTTTTACATTATCTGAAAGCAATAGACATAATTATAAAACATAGGAATTACAATAAGAACGTTGTGTAGTGAACTAATGATAAAAATGTGGAATTAGGTACCTGAATACAGAGGGTCATTTCCAGAAATCGAAAGATCTTCGCAAATCTGTTTACCAGTAATTAAAATAGGTTCCGGTGGTAATTCCGTTTGTTTTTTGAACATTTTTATTAGGTAATCATGAAATATTACGAATTATTGGGTCATGTCCCTTTCGTTTTGTCCAAAAGTTCAATTCCAATCAAAATATTTTTCAGTTCCTTATCAGTTCATCTGTTTTTCATATCACATGTTGCCAATGCTGTTGATGAAGGTATAAATTTCCCTCAAATTTAAGTCTCGGTTTAAGTTACAATGATTGCTTATTTTATCGAAGAAGGCGTTCAAATTTCAAAAAAAGCTCGTATTTTTTTGAAAAATACATAAGGCTGCGTTTATACTGATGAGCGTATAAAGTGAAAAAAATTCGAAACAAATCATTTTTAATTTGCTTTTATTCAAATGTACTAACTTCTACCTAATGTCTATTATACAATTGGTTGAAAAAAAAACATTATTTTTCACTACTTGAACAAATCATTAACCAAATTTTAATGAACCATCACATTTCCAGTTATTGAAGCAAAGTTACGAAATAGACTCAAGAATCCTTTCTCTTCGCCTGATTTCACCTAAAAAATAAGTTTCAAACAATTGCCTTAGTATTTCTTTAATTTTCTACTAAAATCTGCACTTAGCTCAAAACTTACCGGTATAAACTGGCCAACGGTATCAAAAATAAAACATCCAGCAATAATGGTGAATAGGTAGTTCGAGATTCCGACAAGAGTGTAATTAATTAGAGATCCAAAATCGCAAACATATTGAAAAAAATTCTTAAAATTACTTCCCATCGATCGAATAGTCTCTCTTCTTTGAGGTGTTTCTTCACTCCTAGCGTTTCTTCGCTCTTCTACCACATCCACTCTAGAATCTATTCGCCTAAATGATGAACTTCGATATTGTCGACGAAATAATGGTATATCTCTTTCAGTGCCAAAATAATTCCGAGCAGTATATCGATCATGTCGAGATTCTCGATTCCTTTCTAAATTTCGAAATTCATCTCGATACATGTTTTGTCCATCGAGACGAATCCGTTCGAAAGAAGCAAATGGTAATTTTTCCAAACGATTTTGGAAATTATAGGAGATTTTTTCTTGTCTACCGAATTCAAGAGTAGAATCCATTCTTACTTGAGCTTCAAGTTGCCTTCGATCAGAATTTAAATTTCGGGAACGTAAATATTCAATCCGTCGATTTCCATGAGAAACGTCTTTATTTTGAGGATTCTTTTCGTAAAAATACGATCGTAGATTCAAGTCTGTGTTTCTAGGAAAAGTATAGGTACGAGAGTTATCTCTTTCAGAAATCACATTACGCCGCAGTTCACGGTCAACTCTCGTATGATTAAATTTGTTGTACCTAAAATTTAAAAAAAAAACGATAAGTACACATATCTGCTTACAGAGCCATACAAAAAATAAGCATTTTAAAATTTTGAAGCATTAAAAATAGAGTATTGAAGGCCTATTGCTTACTTTAACGTCTCTGAACTTGAAAAAAACGAATCCGAAGCAAATCGCAGATTATATTGATCAAATCTATCTGCTATTAAACCATTGAACCCGTTTATCCAAATTAAACCCAAAAAAATTGAAATCGCGCCGAAAATTAATTTTATTTCTACTGCCTGAACAAAAAATAATTCAGAAAAATTATTAATTTACGATTACACTCAATTTTGAAAGGAAACATTCAATGAACAATAATTACCATTTAAGGAAGGAACTTCCAGACTCTCGGTATCTTCAAATAGGTAATCACAAGTCACCACAAAATTACGCAAGATGGAAAACTAAAAATTTACACAAGAATTCTTCTTATAAATACCAAAACAACTACGAACTGATGTAAAATATAGCCTTATTTTTCAAAAGAAAAGGTGTTATTGAATAATGCTCTAAATGGTTTATCTTGAAAAACCAAACAACATTTCACACTTTACTCAATCACCTGTGAACGATTTAGTAGGTTAGGTAGTTAGAGTGCAGTCATGTTCGAAATCGTAATTTTAAAAATAAGTAGAAAATATATGATATTACACCGCTTTTATTTTCCATGCAATAACCTCATCTAATTAAAAAATAAAAAAATAAAAAATAAAAGTTTGCAAAATTAATAAATACCTAAGTAAGTACAAATTTATCAAAGAATAATAATTATAAATAAAGTAGAAAGAGTTACGCCGATTGTCTGGGATTTGGAACATAACCTATTCTTTCTTGAATTACTTCTTGTCTATTTCTTTGAGGAATTATAAGCGTCGAACTCGCCGCTACAGCTGCTTTTTCCTTTTTAATCTCAGCGTCTCTTACGTCGGTATATTCCGAAATATCATCCAATTTCAATTCGATTCTCGTAGGGTTACGACGAAGCATCGTTGGTGATTTTCAAGCAACGTATAAAATAAGAAACAACTTCAAATGTTTACCTATAACAAAATATCGAATGATTTAAATCAATCGAGAGAAATGCTCGTGTGGTCCAGTGCTTGAGAAAACAAAAACTTATGGAATGAACATAGTGATGAATTTCAAAAGCGAGACTTACCGCTTTCGAATTAAGAAAGATTCAGTTTGATAACTCAGTATTTAAATATTGTAAAAGCAAAAAAATATTCGAAATTTTGTTGAAAATGAAAAACTTTATATTAGTTTTGTTTGTTTTCTTCATTTCTATTGATAACTGATAAGAAACGAAAGGAGAAGGAGAAAGGAAGGGGAGATAGCAGTGTTGCCCAAAATTCAAGCTCATACTTCTCATCGATTTTTCAATTTAATTATACCATTCATTTTATATACGTTATTATGTACCAAAATGTACGTCTTGTACTATGTACATATAATTTTATTTATGTTGTACATCTACATTATATGTACCTCCTACCTATGTACAAAGAAGATGAAAAAAACACACTCGATAATCGGTATCACTTTCCCAGCTCGTGGTGACGGTGACCCAAAAATTATTTAATTCAATTATAATATTTTTTGCCAAAAATTGATCATTTATAGGTATGGAAAATCAAAATGCACATATGTACGCCAGAAAATCCAAGTAGGTACCTGTCTAATATCTATGCAATTTTTTTTCCTCGTCATCTTTTTCAGTTATAGTCTTAATCTTTAATCGTCGGATACCTAAATAAATTAGAAAAAATGTTTTCAACCCTTGACTATTTTTACCCAGATCTCGACCATTTATCCACCTAACTTCTTAGCGCTGTAGTAAAAATAATTTCATTCAATCTATCTTTTTCCTTTTTTCTCCCGTTAAAAATCAAAAAACGAAGAATGGCCAGCCTATTATTGAAACGCATTTTCATTATTCTCTAACCCTTGAAAACGTTCCAAATTGCAGTAATCTAAGCATTCTTTCCTAGTAGGTTTAGATGAAGAAATTAGAGAATCATGCAGATGGGGTACTAATAGGGTACATTGGTAAATTAATCACGTAGCGTCGTTGGCGTTTAGATTCGATACCATGCCGAGATATAAACTTTTAAATTCGGAGTTTTATTGTTTTTCTAAGTATTCCGTGTACTAATAAAATAACAAAATAAAAATATTCGTCCTTTGAACAATAATCTGATAATGGAATAAGAATTGAAAAATACGATTGCTCATTCTGATCTGCCACTGCCGTTCTTTTTCAATCTGCTCCGTCAACCTAACTTTATAATTGCTCTGTATGATGTTGATTTGTTGATTATGCTAAGTTCAAATTTAATCAATTTTCGTAATTTTTGTTTAATTTTCATTTTTTTTTCTAATTTTTATCTTTTTTTTTTCAAAATTACATTTTATTAGATTTTTTACACAAAGGTTAGATTTTTTCAAAGCTTTTATTCATTTCTGTTTTCATGAAATTATTTATGACAACAATACAGTAAGTATGGCATTGTTAAGTAAGTTAAGGAAATTGCAAAAAAATTAATGAAAATTTTGAATAAGAAAGACACATCTTTACGAAAAAAAATTATGTACAATTATTTTAAAGTGTTGAAAAAAAAAGTTTTTTTTGTACCTATTTAGCCAGTTAGTACTGAGTAGGTAGGTACAAAAATTTTTATAGACAAAAAACGTGATAATGGTGCTTGTGATTTTAAATTGATGTTGATAAGGTATGTACTTAGTACCTACTTATCTAACTACTTCCTTACCTATTTAATTACATTTTGCTCTAATTCTTGTAGGTTCATACAGTACCCGAAGTTGATCCGCGTATCTAAAAAACATTGGTACTTTCACTTTTTTTATCATGTTAATTAGGTATTCTTAGATGTGCTCCTTCCAAATTTTCCTTGAGAAAATCATTTTTGCGCTTACAGATGAAAGAATTATTTACGGTTAATCACGAAAAAGATCTACACTTTCTATACAATATTATTTCTTTTGAAAGCTTTTTCATTCATGTACCCTTGAGCAGTTCGACTTGAAGTTAAAACGTGTTCGTGAGCATTAATAGAAAAACAAATAAAGCACGTCGAGAACGATAGTGTTGGTGGTCATGGCCGAAAACTTGATAAGCAGTAGTAGCTTCCTTCATACTCCAAAATGCTAAATTTAATACCTATTAAAATCTGTTGTTTTTTTTTTACAAAAAACTTTCAAACTTGGAGTAAAAATATTCTTTACTTAATTTTTATAGAAAAAAATCTGAATTTTCTAGAAAATAAAAAATTAAAATACCGATCTTAATTTTTTTGCAGTCAGCGCGAAAAAAATTTAATTTTTTGAAAGAAAAAACTTCTTTATTTTAGGTAATTTTTTTGAGAAAACATCTTTAAAGAATTTCTGAGAAAAAAGATATCTATCGATATTTTGGCTTAGAAAAATTTTTAATTTGTCGGAATAAAAGAAAGATTGAAAAATTAGAGTACCTAAAATTTTTTTTCATTTTTTGGAGTATCTACCTAAGAATTTAAAAAAAAAAAATTGTGAGGAAAAAATCTCAATTTTATGGAAAAAATACACCAATTTTTTAGATTAAGAATTTTTTGGAGTTGAAAATAATCTTAATTTTTTTGAATTTTGGGGTAGAAAAATT
The DNA here is from genome assembly GCA_900050545.1 of Trionymus perrisii. Classification (NCBI taxonomy): domain Eukaryota; kingdom Metazoa; phylum Arthropoda; class Insecta; order Hemiptera; family Pseudococcidae; genus Trionymus; species Trionymus perrisii. Next base: position 9,574 of record FIZV01030317.1, on the reverse strand, counting down.
GTAATTTTTTTGAGTTGAAAACAAAATTAGAATTTTTGGAGTAAAAATTTTTAGGAATAAAATTTTTTTTATTTTTTGTAAATTTTATTTTTAGTTTCGAGAAAAAATATAGGCCTATCCTCAGTTGAATTTTTTAGAGTGAAATTTTATTTGAATTTTTTAAAAACTAGATAGGTACCTATGTATTTATTAATCATAAAAAAATAAATAATGAATTCAACTAGGTATGAAAATAAACAATATCATAATGATATTGGAAAAAAATTACGATTTCCGGGTTATTTATACGCCAATTTTTTTTTTCTTCTCTATAGATGACACAACTGCGAAAATTTTCAACTTCCATCTTGTGTGATTGTTTTCTTAATCACCAAATTATCCATCACCAACGCTTTACCTTGGTATCATCAAATACCTAGTTCATTCATTTTTGATTACTTGCGAGTATTTTCTTAGATTGGAAAGGAATGCGATTTCAGTCATTCGTAGATGATCATTCGTTGTAAGTATCAAATCGATTCGGCGGTATAAATCATCGCGAGATGTCGATTTTGATTATCATTGCGTATTTAGTGTTCGCGACTTTCTTATCATTTGTCATTTTTATTTTGTTGTACTATCGTTGGAATTGGCCCTCGCACAAAAAGTTGTGTCGTCAGATACCGGGTCCAAAATGTTCAATTATTATTGGCATAGGACTTGAATTATTTTCTTTAAAACATACAGGTGTTTTTTTATTTATTCAGTATTAATTTACGTACATCGAAGTGCTGAAAGACAAAATCATGCTTACTTGGAATGTTCGATTTCAGAAGTGTTGGATTATATTGCTAATTTATTAAAGCAGTATGGGCCTATTGTTCATTTCGAATATTTAGGAGCGTCGAATATTTTTATAAATGAGCCACAGGATATAGAAGTAAACTGATGTGATCTTTTTATTCTTTTAATGCTTATTTTCCAAATCGTGCTTATTTAATTGAACGCTAAATTTATAAATAATATGTACTTTTAATTCGTCGATGATACTATTCTTACAGCTAATTCTTAGTAATAGTCAACACATTACCAAAGGGGCAGAATACAGACCCATACTTCCTTGGCTTTGTGAGGGTTTATTGACAAGTACAGGTAGGCGTATCTATTGAAATAAATTTTAAGTATAAAATAGTGATACCTATTTATATTTTCCAAAAATCAAAGGAAAATGTTTTAGGTAGGTATGCTTTTCTTATTTATTTATTTTCATTTTCAGGCGAAAAATGGCACCTAAGAAGAAAAATGTTGACTCCAACATTTCACTTCAAAGTTTTAGAAAATTTTATACCCGTTTTCAATCGTAATGCGAAATTATTAACAGAAAAAATTGCGTCCGCGGAAGGTTCAGCAATTGACATTGGCACCTATGTATCATATTGCACGTTAGATATCATTTGTGGTGAGTTGGTAATTTTTTTCATTTATATTTGGAGCGTTTTCTGATAGGAAAACTACGACACGTACCTAGCCTACCTACTAACATTAATCGTTTGAAATTTCACAGAGAGTGCTATGGGATTGACGTTAGATTTCCAAAAAGGTGAAGCTTCAGAATATGTTTCTGCAATAGAGAAGTGAGTTCAAAATTAAATAGGTACCTACTTATTTTATTGTTTTATACTTCTTCCAACATTATACCTATCACATGTTATGTTGATTACCTAGAGCTTGCGAAATTACAATTAAAAGAATTTTAACCTTTTGGATGACCAATGATTTAATCTTCCATATCAGTCCTGTGGGCAGAGAGTTCCGAAAGAATGTTGATCTACTGCACAGATTCACAGAAAAAGTGAGTGTAATGCTAAGTTCATCCAGTGGCGTATTTGATAGGGAAGTTATGGAAGTCCGACTTCCAACCAAATTTTCAAAAAAATAAGATTTATGAAGTGATTATAAAAAATAAAAATTTGAAAACCTCCGTTAAAGTGGTTCAAAAATTCTACAAGGTTTTAAAAAAAATTTTCCGCATCGAATCAGTCAGACGTCAGACTTCCATGTTCCATACGGGTTAAATTTTCGCATGTGATTCATTTTAATTAATTTTAATTCATGAACTAAATTTTTTAGAAAAATTGTCAATATTTGAACTTTTAAACAATTTAAAAATTATAAATGAAAAAAAAATTGGAATAGAATTTAGAAAAAAAAAGAGATTATAGTGAAAAACGTTTTTTTTCGATTTGTACTTTTTTCAGGTGGTTTTGTTAGGGATCAAGTTCATTTTGATATATTTTGAGATTGCGGGAAGGGGGGCGGGAGTGGATGATCCTAAAAAATTTACATACAGTTCATGTGCTACTACCTATAGTGAAAATTTGACAATTTTTGAAAAATTAACACTAGGTACAAGTATTAAAAACATTATTGGATAAGACTAAAAAGTCTCCAGTTTTGAACAATTTTGCAATTAATAAAAATTTGTCACTTTTTAAAAAACATGCAATTTTTAAAAATTTGACAATTTTTGAGAAATTTTGGAATTTTTGAAAAATCTATAATTTTTGTAAATTAAAGAATTTAGAAAATTCAACAATTTTTGAAAATTTGAAAAATTTTGAAAATTTACAATTTTAAAAATTATTACCTACCTGGTTACCTGTTTTTTTCACGTGCCATGTACTGCCGCAAGGCCAGAGACACGGGATAGAAGGGGTGGAGATTCGATTTTTTGAACAGGTTACAGTTTTTTAGGAATAGGAAAAGGGCGTTTATTTTGGAAGGATCATCAGAAAGTACTTCTTTTATAGAGTAGGTTGAGATCGAGAGGTGTGAAAGAGGAGACATGTAGTGATGATATGAAAAACTGAAATAGGGGTGTCACATATGAGTACATTGAGGAGTAGGGTGTTTTGATAGGAGGTGAGAGTAAAACAAGAAAGCAGTTTTGGAAGATTTTGAAATTTTGAAAATTTTTTCAGTTTTTCTGCAATTTTAGAAAATTTGTTTTTAAAAAATTGGCAATTTTTAGAAATTTATTAATTAGGTATTATTGAAAATTTACAACTTCAAAAATTATTCGATCATTAAAAATTCTGCAGTTATGGAAAATTTTGCAATTTGTAATAATTCTGCAATTTTGGAAAATTGTGCAATTTTTACACATTTGTTAATTTTTAAGAAACTATACGGACATTTTTATAAATTTGGCAATTTTTGAAAAATCAATAATTTTTGTAAATTGAAAAATTCAACAATTTTGGGAAATTTGATAATTTTTGAAAGTTTACAATTTTAAAAGTTATTGGATTATTTAAAAATAACGATTTTAAAAAATTCTGCAGTTTAAAAAATTTGGCATTTTTTTTAAATTCTGCAACTTTTAAAAATTCTGCAATTACATATTGAAAAATCAATCATTTTAGTGAATTAGAGAATTTAAAAAATTCAACAATTTTGAGAAATTTGATACCTAATTTTCGAAAATTTACAATTTCAATTTTTTTTTATTAATAGGAATTTTTAGAAATTTGGCAATTTTTGTAAAATAAATAATTTTTGTGAATTAAAGAATTTAGTAAATTCAATAATTTTGAGAAATTTGAAAATTTTTGATAATTTACAGTTTCAAAAATTTTAGGGATCATTATAAATTAACGATTTTTTAAAATTCTGCAGTTTTGATAAATTCTGCAATTATGGGAAATTCTGCAGTTTTGAAAAATTCTGCAATTATGGGAAATTTGACAATTTTGAAAAATTCTGCAATGTTAGAAAATTTGAAAATTATTAAAATTTGTTAATTATTGAAAATTTACAGTTTCAAAAATTATTGAATCATTAAAAATTCTGCAGTTTTGGAAAATTTTGGAATTTTTAATAATTCTGCAATTTTTAGAAATTTGGCGGTTTCTAAGAAACTGGCCATTTTTTTTAATTTGTCAATTTTTGAAAATTTACTCAAAAATTATTGGATTATTAAAAATTAACGATTTTTGAAAATTCGGCAGTTTTGGAAAATTTTACAATTTTTAAAAATTTTTAGTTTTTAAAAAACTAGCCATTTTTGAAAATTTTGCAATTTTTGAAAATTTCGCAATTTTTGAAAAATCAATAATTTTGGTGAATTTAGAGAATTTAGAAAATTCAACGATTTTGGGAAATTTGATAAATTTTTAAAATTTACAATTTCAAATATTATGGGATTTGAAAATTCTGCAATTTTGGGAAAATTTTGCAAATTTTTAAAAATTTGTCAGTTTTTAGAATTAGAAATTTGTCAATTTTTGAAAATTCCACAATTTTGAAAAATTAATGTTTTTTGTGAAATAATGAATTTAAAAAATTCAATAGTTTTGAGAAATTTGTTAATTTTTGATAATTTTGGAAAATTTTGGAATTACATTCAATATCCTAATTTTTGAAAATGTGAAAAAAATTACTCTGAATTTTAAAGAAATTCCAACACTTGAATTTTTTAAAAACAATAAAGTTTTTCAAAAAATTGAATTTTCTATTTATTCCATAAAACAACCATCTCCCCTTTGAATAAAAAGTGACATGTATCAACTTTCTGACTTTCCCATATTTTTCCTTTCAGATTCGCCACTGGTATAGTATGTATGTATACCTATAGATATCGCCTACGTTAAGTACATGATTATACATACCAACTTAGTCTGTTCTGCATGATATTGCCTATTTAGGTGAGTATTGTATTTCATTCATGTACGAATTTCCAAGAGGTATTCGGTACTCGTAAATTTAATAAATTAAACACAACTACCCCTGTATTAAATAATTACGAATTATCAATAGGTATCCAATTTTTAACGATGTATAATAATTAGGTACTCCTTGTATAAAACATATTATGCTCAGGTGATATATAGGTATATATATATATTTTTTGAAATTTTCTCAATTGAAATTTTCCAATCTTGCTTTTGGAGCATGATCATCGCGTCTCATCGGATAACATTTCAAGTACGCTGTAATCGTTTTTGATATCTCCTGTCTGCGAATCTAGACATTTTATAATCAGTATAAAAAGGAAGCAAGTTTTTAGTAGTCATCAAAGTTTTTCCGTGCCTCTAACTACCCACATACGAGTACTTATTATTCCTGTTGAACGAATGGTTTTATTTGTGTATGAATTTATTTAACGTTGAGGTATGACGACTTTATTTTGTGTATTAATCACTAAACTTTTCACATTTTAATATCATTTAATTTGATTTCGTAATTTATTAAGTTGATTATTTTTCATTTTTTTACTTACTTGAAGTATTCCAATTTTTTTCTTACTCTGAAAAAATGAGACCTTTTTCATTAAAAAAAAAAAAATGACCGACCATAATGGGGGTGCTGATTAACCCTAAAAATCTACCTTTCGCATATAGCCTGTTTAAATTTGTCACGTTTTACATACATATTGTAGGCTCACCTACTTGGTAAGATTAAATTCGTAGGTACCGAGCTTATTGAAAATACCAGACTTTGCGTCGCCCTTGATTAAACAGCAGATAATGTATTGGGCGTAGGTTTATCAATTACTGTACTGTTGAAAATTTATTAAGTAAATAGTGAAGCGGAAAATTTTCAAACCACAGTATCGACTGATTTTCGCGATATTTTTCATTGATTGACCTTCTGAGTTCTGACGTTTGTAAATACCCCCCAATTCATTTTCGGTATGCCGCAACTTAGTAAAGCGAGATCACTTCAACGACAACATATGTTCACGTGTCACTTTAATGTTCGCATAATCTACAAGAAGTACGTATCTAATCTACGTATTTGACGTTATGGCAAAGTTCGTTCTTTTTTAAATAATTTTTGCGTGCGAAAATGTGAATTATTGTGATTTTCTTCGAAACAGCGACAGCGTCTTTTATAATTTTAAACAGATTAATACCTACAGCGTCTCTGGTGTCGAAACACGGATTCAATGAACTTTGCTGCGTGTGTTTTGGCCGCAATTCTCAATAAAACAAGTTGGAAAATTTCTTCGTAGGTATCTTAATTTATAATGGTTTATTTTTGGTCATCGTATTTTTTCAAGAGAAATTTGAATTATCAAACAAAGAAAAATAAAGATAGTATTATATTAAAGTTTTTAACTTTGTGTAGTAGTGTAGTCAATTGTTCTTAATCTAGAGTTTATGAAGAAAAAATATGAGCTCTCCAATTTTTTGAGAATGCCCCCCCTTCCTGAAAACTTTTCAAATAGAAATTACAGATTAAGACTTTTGAAATAATTTTGGTTATTACTAAAATTTTGATTCTTTCCTCAAATTTTGCAAAATACCTATGAAAATATCGGGATAATTTTCATACATATTATGTAAAATTAGAGGGAAGAGGGGTCTAATCGAAATTTTTGTAATAACCCAAATTTTTTCTTTGAGTTCAGTTCAATTTACAACTTTCTTTTGAAAAATCGAGATGAACGATTTTCAAGGGAAGTGAAGAATTTTCCAAAAAAAGGGGAACCTCGAAAAAATTGCATACCGGGTCATTTTTTACCTTTAAACTGCAGGTTAAAATTCGGTCATAAAATTGTTTCATCAGTGTAATCGGGGGTGGCCCTTGTTTTGGACTTACGACTTTTTTTTGTCTCACCACCACCCTAAGTTTTTTATTTATAAATATGAGAAAATGATTCACCACTTTTTCTTTATTCCCTCTCTGAATTTTAAGTGGTACTTTATACGTAATACCATTCCCCAATTTCGAAAAAAGAAAAATTTTAGAATTTTCTCAATTTTTCGAGAAAAAAACAACTGAAATAATGAGTAAAATTTTCAGAAGTTTTTAACTTGGAATTCAAAGTTATTCCTTTTTATTATAAAATTATTCATAACTGAATTCTGACAGGTACTAGGTGACTAGTCTCTCAAAATTTGAAGAAAAAAAATGAAAAATTATCAATTTTTCGAACTTATGCACTTTTTTTGTTCAAACCTATCAAAGTTGGTCTTTTTCATGAGAAATAATTATTTTATGTACATAGGTATAATAAAAGGGAATAACTTTGAATGCCAAGTAATAAATATTTTTAATTTTTTTTTTCATATTGGAATACTCAAAGGTACCACTTTAAATAGGGGAGGGGGTATAAAATTAGAAGTTGTTTTCATGAAAAGGAACAACTTTGATGAGCTGGAAAAATTTCCAATTTTTCATTTTTTTGGAATGGGGAGGGGAGGGGAGTGTTAACTAATGCTTAAAATTTTTGTGAGAGAAGGAATAAAAAATTGGAACTCATCTCTCAAGAAAAGGTATAAATTCGATGGATTGGAACGAAAAAAGTGCGAAAGCTAGGTTGAAAAGTTTAGTATAATTTTTTATTTTATTTTCAAAATGGGAATAAAAATAAAGAATGATATTTTTTAATAAAGAAAAATTACCTAGATGTTATAGCGAAAAAAAAATGATAATTTCTTTAGCTTTGGTTTATTTATTTTTTTTAAAATGAGGAGCACCTCATTAAGGTACCACTTAAAACCAAGTTGGGAAAATAAAAAAATGGGAATTAATTCTCATGATAAGAAACTATTTGGATGGATTATAACCAAAAAAAATGCAGAAATTTGACTTCTCTAAAAATGCGAAGGAGTCATTACGATTCACTTGAAATTCAGTAAGGGGGAAAATAAAAAATTGGGAATTATCTTCTCATAAAAAGAAACAATTTTGGGGTGGGACTAAAAAAAAATAGTTGTTCCAAATAAAGGCTCAGGCACCCACCCTAAATATTTTTGCCTTTAATTTTTTTTTCAAGATGAATTGTAAGTACAGTTAGACCTAAGGTACGTTATGAGAACATTTCAACTTTTGAACCAATTCCTTAATTTTTTTATAAATTTCTAATAACGCGTGTAGATTAATAAGTAGGCAGAGGTACCTACACTTGAGTACGTGTACTTGAAAATAAAAAATTAACTGATAACATCTCCGATGTAGAAAATTGAACGAACGTCCGACTTATAATGTTTTTTCATTCGTTGATTCGACCAAGTCGTTCTTTGATTCATGCGCTTATGGTATGGTTTGTTTTTGTTTATACATTAGACATGTGTGAAGATTTACGTATTTTTTTTTTATCTCGAAGATTTGAACTTTTTACGCGATTAATTTTAAATCTACCTATCTGCAAAATTTAAGGCCAACCCCGCATTTCCAATTCACTTTTCTTTCGTGCATCTTTCACGCGTTTAAAAGTATATTTCACGAGACTAAAACATGTCTAATTAATCAGTGTTTAGTTCGCTTAGAAAATTTCTTATTCGAGAAAAAGTGTTTTTCAATTTTTTCCTTATGTTCGGGTAAGTTAAATTAATTAGGTACCAATTATTTGTCCCGTTGTACTATACAGCCCCTCGCAGCATCTATGAAAGTAACGTTTAATTAAAGTTTGGAATTTATAGAACCTATTTTCAACAAATATTACATGGAAAATTTCTAGATTCGGAATTTTGATACGTATTTTTCAAATTGATTTTTTTTTAACATACCTATTTTTTAATCAGCTCGCTATTAAACGTTTTAAAAATTTCAAATGTTACTAAAAATTGCATAAAAGTGATTTAATTACTCGGACTATTTTAATTTCTCAATCAATAATATTCACAAGTGCAAACGAATATGTCCTTGTGACATTGTACGAATAATGCTCCAGTTCGAGTAAATTAATTGCAACCTTGAAAATGGCTCTGTTTGTTAATTTTTAAACAATGATACAGCTGTAATATGCTTTGTATCTGGTTAATAAAGGAATACGATAAAGATTAAAAGAAATCATAAAACGAGGAAAAATCATAATCATGTTGACAAATTATAAGATTTATGTAGGTACTTGAGAGATTTCAAAACGTTTTGTGAATTACTACTCGTAAGAAGACAATAATTACGATTACGTGTTTTTTGATGGGTACCTACTCTACCTAGTTACTTGGTACCTATTTTAAAATCATATTTTCAACGATTACCTGCCTACTTTTTCATAAAAATTAATAAATTCTTCGTACCTTATTTTTGTGAAGTAACTTTTCGAAAATAGTTTTAAAAGAACCGAAAAATTTTCAAATTGGTAGAAAAAGTGTCTATCTATTGCTTATAGACTTATTACGAAAATAATGTAACCCCAATTACTATTTTTGATTTACGAGTTAAATAATCTCGTGTTAACAAATACTTTGGCTTGAAGCCGAAGAATTTGCATATGTTTTAAAACTTGCAATCCCATTGGTCTTTGGTTATTCGCGCTTACCTGTCATTTTACACTCGTTTAATTTTTTTTCTCTTCAAAATGCTGTCACTTGGTCGAGTAGAAACATACTTACCTATAATAAGTACATAATTAATGAAATCAACGACTGTATTTCTTTTTTTCAAAAAAGCAATTTTTTATTTTTTTTATTTTTAAATTGAGCCATTAATGTTTTGGCTTTTATGGTATCCACAAATACCTTCAACTCGTACATTGTACAAGAGGTTTACCACTGGCCCCTATCGACGAAAAATATTTGAGAATACTAGCATCATGTTAGCCTGTTTTGGAAAAGCATTGCGCTAGCATAATGCTAAGGCT